>BPLR01005907.1:0-73865 GCA_021605095.1 Caerostris extrusa
GTTACGTATTGCTTACAACAAGACTAATAATTTTATACCAAATTTATGCATTATTTTAAGATGTTGTTTCCTACATTAATAGCTATATGAATGCCCAAAGTCATTATAAAAGCTGGTATGCACTTCCAATTCTGTTCATGAAAATTCTTAGGAAAATATTTTATATACAAAAAATACTTTCAATTGGAAAGTAGAATATTTTCAGTAGGATAAAATATCTATCAAATCTGTAATATATCTATTATCCTATTTACACGTAAAGTTCTATTAGATTTTCAGTAAAAGGTTTAAGTTTAATAATGATTTTAGTTAAAGACTTTATAAATTGCACAAAGTAGAGTAATTCTCCAATATTTATAACAATATAATTTCCTTCTTATGTGGGGACAATAATAGATTTATTGTATTTTCATAATTGATTTTAGTGAAAGGTATAGGAGTGGAAGAATCACAATATGGGCAGTAAAAGCATATCTCTTCCCAATTTTAATATGACAGCACAAATAAAATTTTCTTAAAGCAATATCATTCACAATTTTTAATGACATCTTTCATTTCATCCAGCAAAACAGATTCACATTGGTTGGAGAAACACATTCCATATACAATTCTTAAATAATAATCCAATTACAATATTTAGGTCAATTTCGTCAAAATCCAGTATAGTTTACTTGTGCTGTCAAAAGTTTTTATAATGCAGATTTGTTTACAAGAAATATTTTCCCTCACCTAATTCCCAACTTCAGGACAGACTCTTCTGAGGTTTCATTTTCATAAACGATCTGGAGATAAGATATGTGCAGATACAGGGTGCCCATTTACAGAATTCCTTACAATATACATGAAAACTGTTTAGACCTTTTTTGGCATCTGATCATCGCATGATGTATTGTAATCGCAATTTCAGAGGTGTAATAAATCATCACTCAGTTACAAATGTTTTCATATTGTCCATAGATTTTTATGTTCTGTTTCTTAGCAACTGTCTTCAAAGCATCAGCACATGAATGAGGGGTTGATTCCACCAGCATTAGCTACCACTCTAATGTTTTTTCTTTTTATAGTTTTCAAATTTGGGGCCATTGCAGAATGAACAAAGTCTGGTGTATAGCCCAAATCCTAAAAAAAATCAACAACAGAATATTGAAACAATTAAAAATATTATATAATAAAAATAAGTTTATCAAATATATACATAAATTGATACATGCTTTACAGTTTGTATAGGCAATATAATGGACTGAAGTTATATACCCATTATGATATAAAAATTTTATTCTAAGAACCAGTAACCAAAATTCAAACTGGCATGTAAACATATCTTAATAACAACATGATGTGGTCCAATGGATACTATATTTGAGATAATTTAATTTTTCAGCATAAAAAATATTTCTTACACTTTAAATACTCCTTATTATACTGTATGTCTGGAGACAGAAAAAAAAAAAAGCACTATATAACTAGAAGCTTTCTGAGAAGTTCCAGACTTTTCTGTTAAAAAACAATGTGAAATATCCAATGTATATAACGGCAAGGTGTAATATATTAGAAGGTTTACTCAACTTGAATATTGAAATGTTTTTATACTCAAAACAGATAATTTTTTTTAAAAAATAGATAATTATTTTTTTAGATGACAAATTTCTCACACACACATAAGCATTACCTGACTATTAATTTGAAATTTTAAGTAGTTAATAAAAAAAGATTTATATTTTTTACTTAAACTGTTACCTAATATTTTTTTTCTAAACTGGACTTTTAACAATGGCAAAAATATTTTAGTACTTATATTTTTCATAAAATTTGTTTTGAAAGTTTAAATCTATGTGGAAAATTTTTTGATTTCTTGTGGAAAAGGGTTATTGCCAACAAGTTAGCACTTACATGCAAGCAGCAATTACACATTTAAAAACTTTGAAACCTAGAAAAACCTCTGCTTTTAAAACTAAAATGTTTTCTAAAGTAAATATCTCATTGATTTATAAAATCCAGCTTCCAATAAATCATTACCTTCCCACTGAAACAACATCCATTTTTATCGCAAAAATTCCCCTTTAACAAAGCACACACATTTACAACTGTAACAGGAATTTATAATATCAACCAAGTAATATAGCAATTAAAAAAATAATAAAGAAATTGTTAAATTAGAGCTAAAGACTTAATGAATACCAGTAGATGCCATGCAATTTTTTATAACCAACTGGACTTGAGGTGCATTTAAAAAAATGTATATATTTTAAAATGTACAACACACAGCAGAGTATTTTGAAATGAAAACATAATTGTTTAAGAGTTAAAGACAGCTGAAAATTTAAAATAAAAATTATACATTAAACTCTATCTTCTTTTAATTAAATGCATCACAAAACGAACCTCTTTTTTTTTTAATAACAACACAAATACAATTGCACACATTACTTGCTTAGTTAAAAAAAAGTTTTTATTTTTTACAAACACTAGTGTTAAATTGATGGAAGCTTTTTAATTGTCTAAAATTAGAAAAGTAATAGACAAAAACTCCATTTTTAAAATTTCCTTAAAAGTATTAGTCTTTTCCATAATTTGTAACTAACCTAAAATTTGCAATTCTTCATAGTAACTAAAAAAGAATTCATAGTACTTGGCATCTCTCTATGTATATCATTCTGATTCTATCAAATAACTTTGTAAAGAAAATGTTAAAAAATAGTTATGATTATGGAGGATTTTAAGAAATATTGTCCATCTAAGCAATAAGTTGCTGAAAGATTGTTGTGACTTGTTATGATAATTTTTATATGCTTAGTTATATATAAAATCTATATATACAGATCCTAGCCAAATTATTATATGTATGAAATTTGTTTGCAGTATATTATTATTTAAAGGTGATTTATGTAACACAAATCTTTATATTCAGATTAGTCCATTTATGTTGCAATGTTAATGCTTTGTGAAGGAAAAAAATTAATAGGATGGTTTGCCAAAACCCATCTTGGCCTGGAAGTTCACCTAATATGAATGCAATTGAGAATGTATAGAAATTTGTAAAGAGAAAATAGATAAAGGGGATGAAAAACACAAAAGCCAAGTTAATTGTTAACATCTAAAACCATCATCAGCAATGGACAATCAAGTATCAAAGCCTTAATAGTGGCTAACGAAGCAGCCTGATTAAATATTAAAAAAATATTATTTAATTCGTATTTATTTATAAAAATAATAATAAATAGTAATTCACATTTAAGCTTTTATTATTTATAATAATTTCATAACATACTTGGGTATAATTTTCTCACACACAAAAATAATAATAAAAGATACTTCATTTATCAAATATTCTTAAAATGAGTGGTGCATCTAATAACTTGGTCTGTATAAAAATGAATATATAAATAATATAATGAATGTATATTCAAATGTAAATTAAAAACTATAACACTTAGCTTTCAAATTTTTTTTCTCTCTCTCTTAAGTAATGTTTCTTTACCCATATATCTAGCCAGAAAACTACAAATATATTCTAATTATTTTCTTAATTCAAAGCAGTTATTAAAAAATCTAATTAAATTAAAGTTAATTGTTGTAAATAATCAATTTTTGAAGTTTATGCAATTGTAATACTTTTAAATAAATTTTTGTTTCTTTCAAATATTGTTATGCAAGTTTATTTTATTTTATTTTCTAAATTTTTTTTTTATTTATAAATATTTATCCCCCAAATTTTTTTGTTTACAATTTGTCAAATTATTTAATTGTTATCAGCATGTAGCATCGGTGATTGAGATTTCTTTTCGATTCCTTTGTACTCTCACCCCCCAGTAAAATTTACCAGAACTAATGTTACAATAGTTAAAAAAACATTCCCATGGATTATTTTTCCACCAGTTTTTTTTTTTTTTTTTTAAGAAGAGAATTTAAGTTATAAATTTAAGATGATGGATATATTCATGATTTTAATTCCATGAATGAAAATTAAAATTGTTTGATTTTATGCAGGCATATTGCTTTGGTTGGTCAGGAGGGTGTTTTGTTTAAGAAATTAGCTATCATCAAATATTCAGCCTCATTCAATAAATAACTTAGATTATGAATTGTAGCTAAGCAAAGTCAGTGAGGTAGAATGCTTTTTCTTTCCAGCTTTAAGTAGCGGAAATATTATGTTTGAATCGGTGAATTTGATCAAAAAGGTGGATTAAAAGTAGTCTTCTGGCAAGATAAAACTGTCATCTGATTTTGGTAATCTGGCATAATTCTTTGCTGAGCTAATAGATGCAGTCTACCCTGCTGTTTTCCCAAAATTATTACAAATTAAACTGGTTGAAGAAGAGAGGACTATTCTTGCTGTTAAAAATGGTGACATACATGAAATAATACAACAAGCTGTTGCCATTAGGGATTGCAATACCGGTATTTTGAGCCATTTGTATAATTTTGTAATACTGGTATTCACAAGTTTAAATACCGGTTTTTCGGTATTTACTAGAAATTTAGAATTCTTATCTGTGAAATTCTTATTCTATAAAAGATTCTTATTCTATTCTCCACAAACCTATCCACATTCAGAAGAATTCGGTACAGTTATCGAAGATTATGATGACACTAATGTCGATAGTGAAAAGGAATTGTCTCTTGAATAAAAATTAGAATTGGAGATAACTAAAAAAAATTTCAACAAACCAAAATACAATACAGAAACCAGCTATATCCAAAACAATCAGACGAGAAATAGATTTATTTGAAGAGGAGGCATTTAGAGATAAATACTTGGAAAAGGTATATCGCGCGCGCATTGCTAACAGTACCACCCACTAGCGTAGATGCTGCAAGAGCGTTTTCAACAGCTGGTAATTTTTTGCACTAAATTACGTTCCAGGCTTAATGATAATACAATTGATGCATTATGTTTTTTAAGATCACATTTCAAAAATTTGTAATAGTACCACAGACTGAATAGTGATATTTAAACATTTTTGTGATTTAAATAAATAAGATGTTCCTTTACTTTTTTGCGATTCATTATATACTGTTATAATTTATAAGTTAATTTTTTTTTTTTTTGATATTTATATTCTCTAATGAAACTGGCAAATAAAACAAAAAAAAAAAAAAAACACCTGCATTTTCTTTCTTTTCTAAAATTTCTACTACCGGTATCAAGATCTAAAAATACCGAATACTGGTATTGAACTTTTGGTCCGATATTGCAATCCCTAGTTGCCATGTTACCATGCCTAGTCTATGAATACGAATCCATAGAAGTGTATACCAGTGTAGGTACTCTAGTGGATAATTGACTACCTCATTGTCAATTATCCACTAGAGTACCTACACTGGTGAGATCTAGCAAGATTGCCATGACACCATCTTTTACTTAAAATGAGATTTCTAATAATTTTACTAAGAACCTTGATGAGCCAAAACTTTGCATGGTACATAGCTGCATGTAAAAGCAATACTGGGCAACGTGATTGGAGGAAATGTTTTAACAGCAAGGAGAGAAGATGAAACAATTTTTGTGTATACCACTAATTCAAACAAATTCCTCTAACTTTAGATTGCAATTTCCAGTGATTTTTTGTGATCACAATCAACATGTCAAGTTCTTCAAACTGGGAGCGCAGTAGATCTACCTTCCCGCGGTGCACCTGGTAACACTTTTAGTGGCTAAAAGATCTACAATTTGAGCTTATGTCTTCCTTCAAATATCTCATCAGAAGATCATTTAAAGTCCACGCTCAAGAAGACCTCTATAACCATGTTTCCCAAAAGTCCTGGAAGGATGCCATCCAAAATCTATGCAATGGTCCAAGGAGTAGAGCAGTCGCTCATTACTGACTAGCCACTGGACATGTCTGCCTGCAAAACCATCTTTACAGACTCAAAATTGTTCCTTCCACGATATGCACGCTGTGCAGCTCTGGAGAGGCCATGGACTCTACACATCTTCTTCACTGTCTTGCTCTAAGCAAGACTTTTCTCACCGAGCGATATTGGGAGGCAAGAGATATGTTAGATTAATGAACTCTGTTTCAGTATGTTTTGTTTTATTCTCTGTTCTTTTTTTTTTTTTTGCTGTAACTGTTCATAATCTGCCATTGGAAATAAAAAAAAAAAAAGTTCTTCAAACTAATAAGTTAAGTTCTTCAAATGATATTTGAGATAGCCATGAAAAATCAATCAAATTGCTTAAGGGTGAAAATTTTCTTTAAAATAATTCCATATTATAAAACTTGGACTGAAATATTAAATAACTCCTAGATTACTTCCTCGAAATAAAAATTATTATTTTTAGACATTTTGTGAAATACACCAGCAAGCACACAACATAGAATGCAGCAAGGATAAGCCATAATCAAATCAACATGAGAAAAGACCCTCCTCTGTCCAACTCCATTTTCTATAATGCATTGATCTCATATGAATGATGTCATAATAAAAAGAAAAAGGATATTCAAAAATACAATTATTTGTTAATGAATATCAACACATTTCATGAAAAAGGAGAATTTGATTATTCAAAGTTTACAATGGAACAGATTTTGATATAAGAAAAATCAAGTTAGTCAACATTTGGTAGGTTATATGCTTTGGCAATGAAAGAAGTATCCAAATAGCAATAAAATACTACTAGCTAATTAACTTTTAGTAGCTATGTGTAGCTTTTAAAGTGAAAAATATAAAAAAGAAACATAAATTATTGATAAGGCAGGATATAAAAAAAGTTAAAACTATTAAATGAAACTAATTTTTTATTTAACACACACATAAAAATTCACATTTTATTTGTATTTTGTAAATATATGCATTAAATATAAAAAAATGTGGGCACATTTAAATTGAAAGCAAGAAAAATTTAGCACAATGGCATAATTTTTCAATTCTACATTTTGAGAAAAAAAAAAAAAACCAAACTAACTGAATATTAAAACTGAATTGAATTATACAGTATTTCTCATAATTATGAGGAATGACAAATCAAGCCATTTGCATGCTAGCTTAGACTGATATGGTCCTTCTCGCACAAAGCAATATACCCTGCCCACTCCTATACCTCAACATCGGTAACAGCACTACATTTGGTCGATTTTCAATTCTGTAAAATGCATTTAAAAGTAAGTGCTTTGAAAAATGTTAATAGTTTTAATGAAGTTTTTACATTCAGTATTTAAAACTTAGTATAACTAATGTAAAACATATGGTAAATCGGAATTTTTTACCTCCAAACTTCAACCTCCTTTTTAAACCCTTTATACAGGTCATAAAAGAAAACTGAAAATGCCATTGCACTCAAGGAATTAGGATTTATAAAAATGCCTTCTAAACTACTGTTAAATCGAGGAAACTAAGTTAGATGTAAAAGACAGCCAAGCAATCACTATTAATTGGTATTGTGAGTACTTGAACACAATGAAAAATGAGAGCAGTAAAATAAATTCACTAATACACAGTTGAATATTCTTTTAGTCATTCCTGAAATAGGACTTTTAAAGATAATATAACAAGTTGCTGTTGTTATACTATATGCTAGTCACTGTATTTGAATATAATAAATTTAACTTACAGGAGATTTTGTTTTGCTTTCGCTAGAAGTGACATCGTAATTTCCGATAAATAGTCAAAAACCAGAAAATCTAACTGGCCACCATGAACAAGAGCTGGGACTGCAAACAAACAAAAAAGACATTTAGATAAATTTTAATTAAAGTATTTTCTGAAAATATTTTGAAACTTCAGAAAATATTCATACCAGACATTGCTGTGTCTCCCCAAAATCCACTAGCACAACCAATGCGAATATTTGACGACATTCGGAAATGAGATGAATGTCCAAAAATCCTGCATTTTAAAAAATTCATAAACGGTTTTCTAGCACAAAATTTCATTTTAAACTATAATAATATAAACTTTGCAAAATATAATCATATATATTAAATCTAAACACTTTTGAACAGCTGATATGCCATTGTTATCATCACGTTACCAAGTAAAAGTATCAGTAGTTGTACTTCTGATAAAAAAGGAACAGTAAAATACTTAAATGGCAACATTTTTTTAAAAAAAAATAAATGATAGAATAGAAACTTAATAAAAATTCAAGCATGACAGTACATTTACCTTAGATTTAAACGTTTAATTTTAGGTCAGATATCTGTTACATCTATCCTAACTTTGACAATATTCGTCAATTTTCCTTATTGAAAATTTTCTCCAATGAAAAATTTTTAATGAAATGTATGTATCGCAAATGTAATGCTTTGTGAAATGAATAAATTAGGGTAAGGAGTGCATTTATTCCAATTTTATTTAAAAAAAAAGTATAAATTTTTATAACGTGGATGTGATTTTATTATGTCAAATGACGTCACTGTGTCAGGTGTGATCTCTGTAGTAATGGATACAGTGTGTTTTGATTAAAACATTTCGTAGATGTTGTTAGCTTTCGTTTTCATTACGTTTCTTTTTTTTAAATCTATAGACAACATCACCAGCAATAATCAATTTTATGCAATTTGTTTTTAAAATCGGGCTTTTTTTTTAAAAATCAATTTTAAAAGTCGTACATCTGACATCTGTTTACCTTTGTAAAGAAATTTATGAATCATGTTGCACTTCCGATTTCCAGACTTAACATGCAGTGATCAAAATGTAAACATTTGCTCAGTATACTTTATATACGGTAATTAACTTCAACAACTGGATGCGTTCTTGCGTTAGCTAATATATATAACAGTGGATCATGGAGTTAGATGCATCATTAATGCATGAAACTGTTTATGGTGTATCACCTGGTGAAGAATGCCATGTGATGTCGGATAAAGTACAGACATTAGCTAATAATATTTATGAAGAATTTGCTAGAATGATATCCAAGTATGACGAAGATGTTGTGAAGCAACTGATGCCTTTAGTTATAAGTGTATTGGAACACTTGGATCTCTCATTTGTTGAAAATCAAGAACATGAGGTTGAGTTAGAGTTACTGCGAGAAGACAATGAACAGTTAGTTACACAATTTGAACGTGAAAAACAACTAAGAAAATCATCTGAACAGGTATAAACATAATGTTATGTTTGGATTGTGTAGGAGTTATCTTGTTCATCTACAATAATGCTAAATTATTTTTTCAGAAACTTTTAGAATTAGAATACTCAGTTGATGAAGATAGACGAGATCTACAAAGTAAAGTGGAAAGCTTAGAATCTCTAGTTCGAATTCTTGAAATTAAAGCTAAAAATTCTGCAGATCATGGTATTTACAAATTTTTGTAATTTCTTTGTTTTTACTTGTATAATTTTGCCTAAGAAGCATATAAAAAAAAGATACTTAAAAACAATTTTACTTTAAAGTGTTCAATTATAAATTTGGGACTTATTTTTATTTACTGCACAAATTTTAGTTTCAAGAAGCAAGTCCACAAAATTCTTTATTCTGAAGAAACAAATCTTTCACAAATAATAAAATTGTAACATCTTACAGTTAAACTTATTTATATAAATATATATAATTTTCACTATAAATAGTTTACCTATATATGTATATATAATTTTTCATTTATGAAATTTCATGCAAGTGAAATTTTTCTCAATCAATATAATTATAATTACATTTTCCAACACTAATTAAAAATTATTTCAAAATTCACAATTCTGTTTTACTTTATAAACCTATATATGTAACCTAACCTTTATAAAAATAAAGGTTAAATGAATCCTTGGTTTAAAGGTTCATTTAACAAGAGTTTAACAGTTAATTTGGTTCATTTTTAAAAGATCATTTTAATTGTTGAATCACTGTATCAGTTTTTTAATATTATGATATAATTCAGAAACAAATTTTCAAGAATTTGGAATAAAATGCTTATTTTATAGATTAGAATGAAATATTTTCATACAGTTAAAATAATTTTTACATGCAAAACAGTAATCATTAGAATAAATTTATTTTGATTCAGTTTGTTTTGTGTTATGGAATGAAACTCCCTTCAAATATTGTCTATATGTTGCAAAATGGTAGTTTTAGATTATTCTTTTATTTGTAACCAAGCTGCAAATGGATAATTTGACATGAAACAGCCAATAAAAAAGCAAACATTTCTTAAGTCAAGAAAAAAAGAAAAGAAACATAATTTTTTTTTTTAAAGAAAATTTTTTAAAAATAACTTTACAAAGCATTATTATTATTTTTTTTTCTTAAATTATTTTCTCTTTCCTATTTTTTATTAGTATTTATCAATATTAAAAAAAAAAAAAATGTTATTTTTTTATTTGTGTTAGATAATTCTTAAGAAATTGATTTTATGCAGTCAAAATAAGATTATTATTTTAATTATTAGAATTTTTATATTAGAATAACCTGCATTTTAACTGCATGCATAGTTTGAGTCACTAAAAGAGTTGGGCAAAGACTGGCATTAAATATAGAGGAATCTTGTGATGAAATATAAAAAAAGTCCCCAAAATGTTTTTATTGAATTGCTAAACAGCTTCTTTATACCTAATCCTTCTTCTTTCATGCAATACCCCCATGTTGAGCCAAGGCCATCTGCCTAATGGCAGATTTTGAAACATGAGATGTTTTTTTTTATGGGGTGGGGTTGTCAGCTCTACACCAAATGCTCTACAGTTTATAGTGGTTTCAAACCATTACAAACATCTATGACATTGCCAGGACCCGAACTCGAAACCTATTGACCAAACGCTAGATAGCTGGTCACTCGACCGTCAGGTCTCCTTATATTTAATTAACATTTTTAAAATTTAATCTTTTGATTTATATTTTTGAGAAATGATAGATGTAATGATTTTTCTGTAAAAAATTTAAGCAATTATAGAAGTATATAAAGAATTGCAGCGAAAATTTTAACTTATGTGCATTAATGCGTATTTCATATTCATAGACTGTAATATAAATGTTCCTTATAAGCTTCTATAATCTATCATTTCTACATAATCTTTTCTACATAATATCTTTTCTACATAATTTATTTGTAACAATTTTTGAACATTATTTTTTAAAAGAACTTTTACTTTGAAAATGCCATGTAAAACAAATTCTAAAATCTATTTTTGCTTCCAAGATTTAGAAGCAAATATGTGATAGAATTAATTGTTGTTTAAGATTCTAATGGGTGCAATATTAAAAATAACACAAATGGAATTAAATTTGTTTCTGTACATTTTCAAAACTAACATTAAAACAAAATTTTCATTTTTTAATTATTTAATTCATTATTTTTGAGTCTTATAAGTAGATATTTCAGGAATTTTGTAAAAAGTGTGCGAGATAATGTGATTGCACTCAATTGAAAGTCAATTCTTGCAAAGAAGTTGATTTTATATGAATGTGCACCACAAAGATATTTTATTATCATTGAAATTTATAATAATTAAAATTATTTTTAGCCTCTAGATTAGAAGAAAAAGAAACTGAAATGAAGAAAGAATATGCTAAACTACATGAAAGATATACGGAGGTAAAATTGATTTGCTTATTCGTTGCATATTATTTGTTTATTCTTCAATTTTATATGCATTTTGTTTTGATAGTTCATTTGATTAATATTCCATTTTATCAAATTTAGAAATATTTGTATCTAACTTTTTTAGGTATTTCGAACTCATGTTGATTATGTTGAAAGAACGAAAATTCTGTTTGGAAATGAAAAAGCTGAAATGATATCTTCCAAAGCTAGGTAGTCTTATGGCATAATATATATATTTAAAAATTTTATATTAATTCCTGTTTGTTCTATTAAGGAATAAATCATTAATTTTAATTCTTTATATCATTGCAGTATTTCTAAATGTGGCTTCTAAAGGCAGTGTATTTTTAGATTAAATTTGCCACAAAAATTGCAATTATATATTTAACTTGATTTTTGTGATGGTTTACGTTTTCTTGATACCCATTTCTGTGTGTTAGGTCATTCTCTACATGTGTTTTCTTGTTTTCACTGAACATGCTGAATCAAACATTGCTATTTGTCAGTGAAATTTAAATTATTAGCTACTGTTGTTTACTGCACAGTAATGAGATTCATTAGGAATATCAGTATTCTGATGTATATAAAATTAAGATGTGTTGATAATGTTTAAATTATTGTTCACTGTTTTTAAAAGTATTTTATTATTCAATTACATTTGTATTTTTATTTAAATAATTTTATTTCAACTTACAGGTAGCATAATAATTGAAAAAAAAAAAAATACTAAGTTGAAAACTTGTTTTTGTAGCAAATAGGAGAAAAGTTTTGCATTTATCAGATGCAATGGCAAATCATTATGTCTTACTTGCAAAAACTACTATTACAAATTATAAAATAAATAACTTACATAGAAATTACAGCTTGGTAGTTATTTTCAATTTTGGTACAACTTATTTCAGTTATTGTTTATGTTCAATTATGAAGTTTATTAAGAGCAAGTGTCACTTACAATTGTCTAATCAGCATCTTAAGCAGCGTCCAAACGGATGTGATTAGGGCGAGTGGCTTTCATTTCGCTTGTCTCCATCTGGCCAAAAAAAACTCCACATTATTTGGCTGCGAGGGGCATCTGGTAGTAAATGAGTTCTGCAAGAATCCTTTACATGAGGAAAAATAAACTCTGGCTGGAGACTTGAGGCACATGATTTTATGGTAGGGTTCTGTCAAAACAGTTTTTAATAGGTTTGCGAATGGGACTCTTTGTCGGGACGCAACTTTAGAGTATTGCTGAGAAAAGCCTTGACAAATTACATACTAGATTTTAAAAATAAATATCAAAGTAAAGTCATTTTAACTTATGATTATTAAATAAATAAATTTTTTATAGTTAAAGTTAAATAAATATTAGCTATTGTATGTAGTTTTATTATTATTGTGACACACCTCACCCCCCCCCAAAAAAAAATATGGAACCTGCATGAGGCACCAGGAGCTGAGACTGTAATTTAATGCAATATCCATATAAAATTTACTCTAAAGTGATGTAAAGTTTTTAAAAATTTATAATATTTAATAGATATAACTGGTTTTTCTTTTTAGACATAGCATTCCACAACTAAAATCTGGTTCCTTATATAGTATGAGTTCTGAAGAATCTTCCATAAAGTCTCTTTCCAGCCCTCCAGATTTTAGTGGTTTAACACCACCAAACCATGTCAATGAAGCAGTAAGGTGCTTGCAAAATGAACTCCATGTGAGAATAATTTTTTGCACTTCTTTTACATCTTAAAAGTATTTAACTCTTTATAAAAAAAAAAGAAAACTTATCTTGAAATTTATGTAAATATATTTTTAAAAGGGAAAAATTTAAATTATTTAATTTTTTTAAATTAATGTATACTTATTTATTTATAAATATTTTATAGGATGTTCATGCGTCTATGAAGTCTCTTAATTCTTGCCAAGATGTGAAACCTTCTCAAAAGTATGTCAATTTATATTAATGATTATGTATTTTTGTAATAAAGTTGTATATACATGTTTAATTGAATATGGTTAAATTATGCAAGAAATGATTTTTTTAAAGCATCTTGAAATCTGTATTTTTAAGCTACTTTTATGATTTTTAGGAAAATATTTTAAAATAAGATTTAGATTTTTAGAAAATATTTTTACAGAACATCTTAAGGGGAACTAATTGTTTTGCACATATTCTTTAAATCTATTAAATGAATATTAATTGATACATGTAAATTGATTGATTCATTCTTTTGAAAATTTCAATGAATGAAAGGCATAATATTTATTAAATGAAAAACTTCATCTGCAGCGGACCAAATTGCATTTTCAGTGTTTCATGTTCCTGTTTTCTGATTTTGCAATGCATAATTCATTGTTATGGTGTAGTTGAGTTCCTTCATGGGTTTCTTTTGGATATACCATTTTTTAATTGTAGAAATTTTTTTAACTTAAATTTTATAAATAAGATGTACAGCATTTTTTTTATGAGCTATATTTTGATTCATAAAAATGCATCTCATCTTATTCAGAAGTATATTATGGTAATTTAAGACATAAGTTTTGTTGGATTTACTAACATATACTTTAACTGTTACTTAATGTAATCTAATGGGTTTCTATGTATATTTCTTTTTGTTCATCTCTCAAGTAATAGAAATGTGGATTTATTCTTTTAAGAATCTGTTATTTCATTTTTACTTTTACTGTAAAAAAAAGGGCCAGTAGTTTTCTATTAGTTGAAATTGAAAAATTATGTCTACTATGAATTAAATTATACTTTTAACTTCAAATGGTTATTTTGTTTAGAAATTTAATTTTACAGCTCAGTACTTAAAACATGAATATATTAATTTGTAACATTTTTAATTTTAGCTTTAAAAAAATTATGCTCCATCAGCAACATTACAATTTTTCATTCTGTTCATATTTTTACTTTTCTTTAAGCAAAAATTTATTTTTTCATAAGCTGAGTAAGATTTTCTATTATTTTGAATTATTTACTTCTTTTTTGTAGAGATATTCATATAAAAAATAACAAAATATTATAATTTAGGGTAAATAACCACACACTTAAAACATATTCCTCTTAATAATGAATTTGATAAAAATTTGAAAACATTTATGTGTATATTTAATTAAACTCAAGTTCAATAGCTTAATATTTTTCATTTAAGAGATTGGTTTATTTAGATTTAACTGATAAATTTTGATTATGTAAAATTAATCATTATAATCTAATATTGTATTGTTAAAATAAATTGTATTTCAGAAATAATTAACTTAATTTTATATCTACAACTTTTTAAATCCACATGAAAATAATATATTTTAAAAATGCATCTTAATTTATTTTAGAAAGTGGTTGGACAGATGGTTTTGGATCTGATTTGACTGACTTGTCCATTTCATCTGCACCTGATGTAGATGATATGAATGATCTATCATCTATGGACATGCCTCCTGTTGCAACTGTTAACAAGTAATTGTTGTATACTCCTTTATTTTTCATTTTTTATTTATTTACATCCATAAATCATACAAATGAAAAATTTTGCAAATTATAATTAAAATGGCAACTGTTTATAATGTGCTTATATATGCATCTGTAATATAAATATTGTCAATACAATTTTTCTGTTAGTAATTAGAATATAACAAACATCAAATTTCAGTTGGAAGGTTAGAAAATATTGTAAACTAAGTATGTAAAAGATTAATAATCAATTACACTACTTATTTATAAACCATTTATCTTTTATATTTTTGTGTTATTTGCCTTTTTTGTGTTGTTAAAATTCTAAAAACATAATCACTGTAAGTTTATTATCCTTTTTTTTTATCTTACTGTATTTAAATTTTTTTTTTTTTGTGTATAAACAAAAAAAAAAAAAAAAAAAAAAATTAATAATTTAATGTATTTATACTATTATTTTTTATTAATATTTTAGTGAAAAACGGAGACCTAATACTTTATATCAGGAATTAAGTTTCCAAGAAGGTGAAAATCTTCCTGAAGATGATGGAAATGACATAGCTGGTATGAATTTTCATAATATGCATTTTTTAATATAATGTTATTATACCAAAACATTTTTTAATTCCTTACTTTATTTAATGTTTTTAATATTATGTTATAAGTTATGTAAGTTAAGGACCAGTTAAAACTAACTAATAAAAGAAATTAATTACTTTTTATTTTTCATTCAAATGAAATAGTTTATCCCCTCTGTTTAATAATAATTTTTCTGCTTTGCCCCTGAAATGAATCAAACCTTTAAAATATAAAAATATTTTTTTGTTATTAATCTTAAATAATTTCTATTAACATTAAATATTATCCTTGAATAATTATTTTTATTAACCTTAAATTTTAATAACCTTTCATAATAATTTAATGAATGGTGTTAATTAACCTTTAACATGTATTGTTATCTAATTTTCAACAAATGTGTTCTACAGTTTGTCGTATAATTTTCAACAGCTTCTTTGGGTTTTGTGTAATTATTCAATTAATAAATATTAATAACTAATCTTCCACAATATGTGCTTTCCATCCTTTTCAATAATTGACTAACTTTTTTTTTTTTTTTTAATGAAAATTGTCAATACCTGCAGCACCTGACAGTTTTTCTTTGGTAAGAAATTCTTTATGATTTTTTCAATTATGTCTTATAATATTAGTTGACTACTTCATACTTTTATGAAATATTCTTTATTACAATTTTTCTCATAATTTATTTTTTTATGCCAAGTATTATTTCAGATATTCATATTAATATTTTATCAAGAAATTTTCGTTATTACTCATGATGATGGAAACTATGATATGACATGGAATCAATTGCATTAACAATGTATATAACATTCCAGTGTGAAGACATTTTGTTTAAACATACATTGTGTTATTTCATCACTTCACCATATGCTATTAGTTGACCTCATAGGCTGATTAATTTTTAAAATGCAGCATCTAAGTGAAATTGTTGAATTATGAATTGTCCAAAGCCACACATTATTTATATATCCTACAGCAGAACTGATTGTATAAATAATTTTAGTATTGTTAAAAAGAATAGAATTGTGTTTCACAAGAATGTTCCATAAAAAAAAAAAAAAAAATTACAAAATCTTAATAATGTTAATAAAGCAATTCCAGAGTATTATTATCTAATAGTCAAATTAGTGCAAAATAAATTTAGTTTATCTATTTCCATGTTTTTTCCACCTTTAATAAACTGAGAATTATTAAAATTTATGAAGATTTGCTCTCTGTCAATCTTTTCTAAAAAATCTGTATTTTATTCTGTTGGAATTTATTGGTATGCATAAAAAATGCATAATTTATTTATTTTTATGTCTGGGATATATTTTTAAATAAAATTCTTATGTTTTTTAGGTATGGGCAAAGAAGTAGAAAATTTGATACTAGAAAACAATGAACTTTTAGCCACTAAGTAAGTCATTAAAAATATTCTATTGAAAACATCTTTTATATCTTGTAAATTAGTTGATTTTCTGTTCACTTAAAAATTAATATTAACATCTGGAATATGAATAAAGTTACTATATTTTCATTTTTCATACATGTATATAATTTTGTATTTAAAATAACTTTATCATGCAATCGTAAGTTTGTAAAAAAATTAATTTGTTAATTAATCTAATTTAAAATTTTCTCAGCTATTCGCTAGAAAATTTGCTTATTCTATTGATATAAATCATTTTATTTTTGTTTTTATAGTTTATCAACTACTAAATGCAACTCTTAAATTAGTCAATATGTTGCTTAACTATAATATTAATTGAAAAATGTAATGTAAGAGTTTATATTTTTAACATTCTGCATGCTAATTGAATTCTTAAGCTCTAATTAGTTAGGTTATTATTTATTTATTAAGTAATCAGTATAATTTTCCAGGAAATAATAAAATAACCATTTATATGTAGCTATAATATATATTATAATATAAATTATCTTTCATATGAAATACACAATAATAATATAAATTTGCATTTTTCATGCTTTTTATTTTTGTAATGAAATATTATTAACTATCAATTTTGTGTTATAGAAATGCATTAAACATTGTTAAAGACGATCTGATTGCAAAAGTAGATGAACTTACCAGGTAATTTTTGTACAAATATATTGGCAAATTGAGAAAAATTTTCTATATATGTACTGCTTTACTAAAAATTATAAAATTTATTAGTACTACCTGTAAGACAAATGTTAAAACTCAGTTTCACATAAACTGTATAATATTTGTCTAATTAGTCTTAAATTTAATCAAATTTGTAAATGTTTCTAATTTCAAGCATTTCTTAAAGTATTATTCTTTATGAATTTTCTTAAAAGTATTTCAGAGTTAAAATATTTTTTTTCAGAGAATTATTTTTAATATTTCAAATTTTCACTTACACTCGTGCATTTTTTATTTGTATATACATCTAAGAAATACATTAATTTCAGTAGAACATGAAAGATATTTCAAAGAGTTTTTTACAGTTTATTGCAAATTTGTCAGTAATGTAACAATGTCTAATTCTACTGAATATACTTTTAGTGAAATGGAAATATTACAAGGAGAAATTAAATCGTTGCAAGCTGTTAAAGAAAGGTTGAAGCAACGTGTTATTGATCTGGAAGAAGAGCTCAGAAAAACTAAAGAAGAAGCTGAAAAAACAAAAGCCAAATTTGAAGAAGAGGTAATTTTTCTAGATTTGTATTTTCTAATTTTTTTACATTATAATTAATATTAACCCTTTACCCTCCAAAATATACCTTTTTTATATTTTAGGCATTAAAAATATAATTAATCTTAAAATTTGAAAGAAAATTGTCTTTTACATTTTTTTTTATATTGATATACATATATCGTAGTTGCCAACCTCTGAAATTAAAAATTAGATTTTCCTAAGAAATCAGGAGAAATTTCATGACTAATGTCTTTTCAAACACAGCCTTTGAGTATCATTTTATTAAATATAGAATTTCTTGACTGATTTTTTTAAACACATAATTTCTTGAGTAATATTTTTTAAATATAGAATTTTGTGACTAATATCTTTTCAAACACAGAATTTCTTTACTATAATAAGGAGGAAAAATTTCTTCATTAAATAAAAATAAACTTGCATTTAATACATAAAATTCTTGATTAAAAATGTTTTAATAGAGATTGCAATCAAAAATTTTACTTCTTTTGTTATTGCGAATTTCAGTGGAAGATTTTTCTTTTTAAAAAAACGAAGTGCCAAATTTTTGTTCATGACAGCTACCTTGCAGACTAACTTTAGTAATTATAATTTTTACCATTTCATCAGACAAGTTGGAATAGAATTGTTTTCTAGTTTTGTTCCCTACATTAAAATTCCTTTCATATTCTGCTTTACCATGGACAGTTCTACGAGTTAACCGTTAAGTTCCGTCCATATTTTTTATATTCCTTATAGGAATGCATTATTTATGAACTCTTTCTTTCTTTTTAACTTCTCCTAAGTTTTCTTAACTGTATGGAACAAAACTAAGCTTGTATTGCATCTATTGAATAATCACCAACTTTTCCAAATGTCAACACTAGTATAGATGGAAATCTTTTTTAAGAACTTCATATACTTAAAAGATGCATTTTGGAAAGTAGAAACATTTGCAACCTTAGCACACATAATTACTTCATCTTTAATAGGAAATTTTTATAGGGTGTAATCACAGATTTAGCAAAAATACTAACAGACATGAAAGTAGAAAGATTTTTTGCCTTCTCTTCAAGTTGTTCTAATATTTTAGTGTTTGCTACACCAATCACTATATCTTCATCTAGTTTTCGATTACTTGCTTTATTATATTCAATTTCAAAAGTAGAATCTAATGATATGAAGAGGGCATTATATGTAGTGCATCGATAAGCCTTGTTTGAAACGAAAACAAATATTTTGGGTTTTTTATAATAATAATTACAGACACCAACTAGTATAAAGAAGAAAATGTATGCATAAAAGTTGACATTTACTGCAGAGTTATAGTTTATTTGACAGCCTGATCATTGAACTCTATGTCACTGAATTTTGAAAGGCTCTGTATATGAATTAGAGCTGAAAATTGAAGAGCTTATGACTTTAGACAACAACCAATTACAGTTGAGAAGGATTGGGTTCTTTGTATCTTTTCTCACTTTTCAACTAAGGGTTTGTTAGTTTGGGCAAAATTTTGTTAAATCAAGAAGAAAAGCAAAGAGAATTTCAAGGGAAATTGGGAAAATTGACAGTCTCCTGCCTAAATTAGGAGGGTTGGCAACTATGATACAATAAGACTTTGCTTAACACAGTTTCCGTATAACACTGTGGTATTGGGACTCCCCAAAATCACATGTAGTATGATATTTATGGGTTGATTTGATGCAATGTGGGTGCACCACAGTATGCATTGTTTGTTAGTCTGGTTGGGCTTGAGAAAATATTGCATAATTTATTTTATTGTGATAAATACAGTAATTTTTAATTTTTACAATGCGTTATTGCAAATAAAAAGCATTACACTCTACAAAGGTTTTCTATTCTACTTGGGTTTCAGCTGGATCTTGTAAATACTTTTATAACTGGTTTCATTATAATATTTATATTCTGGTTCTTACATTATGAGAGTTTAGAGTATCATGTTAAATAGTACACAATTTCTTGAATTTAAAATAAAGACAACAGATAGTAGTAATATATTAGTTATGTCTAATAATATAATTTTAATACTATTATTTTATAGGAAGATATTCCATTGGCACAAAGAAAGCGATTTACAAGAGTTGAAATGGCTCGTGTGCTGATGGAACGCAATCAGTACAAAGAGAAATTAATGGAATTACAGGAAGCTGTTCGTTGGACTGAAATGATTAGAGCTTCCAGAAATGATCCATCTTCTGAGCAAAAGAAAAATCAGTCTTCCATTAGAAAATTGTAAGTTGAGGCTTTCATTTGATAATTTGATCATTTGAGTACATTATTTTAATAAAATCAACTAATTTGTCATTTTTTGGAAACATATTCTTGCTATATATTGAAAATATAATTATTCCAATTTATTTGTTTTAATTTTTATATAATCTTAATATGGTTTATTCTCATTTTTCAGTTAATTTTTTAAAAGTACAGTACTGAAATACAGGATGTCTATTCAAACAGTTACCATTTTATTTATTGAATTTTTTTGTAAATCACAAAAAAGGAAATTTATGTGTGCAGTAAAAATAAAAACAAATGTGCAGTAAATTTAGAATTATACAGTTAATTTTTGAAGAATCATTTTATCAGTGTAAATGGTGGAAATATGTATAATTTTTTTCCTTGTAACAGCATTTTCTCACCATAGTATTTAGTCCTGTTTGTAGATGTGCAGTAACATTGTTAGTATTATCTTGGATTGAAAAACAATATATAAAATTTATCGAATATATTGAATAAATCTAGAAGTTCATTATGTTAAGCATATACTGCTTAGGAAAAATTGTAGAATAAGGTGAGGCATATTAAATTATATTTCTAAGATAATGGGGGACATGTTTATTATTTGTTTTGATAAAATGTTTTTACAAAATTAATTGTGCAAATAAATGTATTTCATAATTTTTTGTTGTAATTTATAAAAAAGTTATAAATAAGTAATATAATAGTTTTAATTAATTATATTTTAATACAGAATTCCTTGGGATGATAAAACTTAAATATTAACGTTTACATGAAGATATTTCAAATATTCTCAATCATATTAAATTTTTTCAATAATAAATTAAAAATTTGATCTGATTTTATTTTCTGTCTTCGTTATAGCTTTAGCAGTTTGTTCAGTTCAAGCAGCTCATCTGAAAAATCTGTACGAAAGTCTCCAACATCATCTGGAATGTTATATAGTTCACCTTCTGTACATGTCAGTCCTACATTAGATGCCTTAAGGAAGACTAGGTTGGGCGAAAAAGGAAAGAATATTGATTTCCTTGATAGTGATTTGTGAGTTTTATTGAAGCATCCCCCAAAAAATCCATCCAAAATGTACTAATTAATTGTATTTCTCAAAGGACTGTTTTTATCACTGCATGATATTTTATTCAAAATCATTTATGTTCTTATGTTGTATATTTTGTGCATGTGGGGTTTTGATTGTTTCTGTCCAGTGGCGTGATGATGTGATTCTTTACTTGATGTATTGTTCTTGTGCATGTGATAGTTTTATTCTTTCTTTCTTGACTATTTGTTTGTATCACTGAAAATAAACAATTTCAATCCCATATTGAGGCCTGATTTCTTAATTTGTAGATTAGTTCCTATTTGTTTTATAATTGACATTTTATATATTCAAATAAGATTTGATTTCTTTGCTCTTTAAATTTAAGGAGAAGAAATATTTATTTGAAGTTTATTTGTGATGTGAGTTAAAATGTTTTGCTTTAGTTTTCCTTTGTATTGCAGTTGTCTTATTTCTGATATATTCATTTCTTATGTGTTCATTTCATTTTCATATAGTTATTTTAATATATTCATTTCTTATTTCAATGTATTATTTATGTTATAATCTATATGTTATATATTAAGTTATATATCAAGAATTATCGCTAGTAATTCATTTATGATACTTATATATGTGAAACTGTTAATAAAAAAATAAGTTGTATTTGCATAATGTTATAAATTAAAGAAGATTTATAGCACACTTATGTAAATAATATTTGAACAAGAGAAATAATTGGCATTGTTTAATTATTTATTGTTTTGTTTTGAAACAACAATAGAGCTTCTGAAAGGCTTCAACAACAACGAGCCAGGGAAAGAAAAGAACAGTATAAACAAGTTCGAGCTCATGTAAAAAAAGAAGATGGTCGTATGCAAGCTTATGGTTGGAGCCTTCCTATTCATGGTATCAATGACAGTAACAGTGATGGAGAAGAATCTAAATCATCTTTGTCATTTGATCCCAGCTTTCCAGTACCTGTTCCTGTTTACTGCCGCCCATTGATGGATAAAGAACCTGGAATGAAGGTTAATTAGCTTTTAAATTCTTTTATTTTAAATTATATTTTTGTTTTTATAATATGAGAAGGATTATAGTGACTTCATATTAACAAATAATAGAATCATTATATAATCTTGTTACTAATTTGAATAATTAAATTTCATTATTGTTTTACCAACTTCTTAAATAGATGTTTAAAATAGTTGTCTGTATTTTAAGTGAATAGTGACTTTAAAATATATTATAATTTTAAATATCGATTTATTGGAAATCTTCAATTAATACATTTTATGTAATTTGATTTAAATACAATTTAAACATTATTGTAGTTAAGATTTTTTTATAAAAACTTATATTTTTTAGGAAGGATAATTAGTCTATAAATTGTTTTCAATTGTCAAATATAAATTATATTACAAATTTTATTCTATTGGAGTATTGCATTTGTGATATTGTCCCTGCTTTTTCTATTTGGAAATTGAAATTCTGTTCTTCAGTAATCATATATATATATATATATATTGTGGGAATAAATTGTGTATTTTATGTAGATTTGGTGTGCAGCCGGTGTTAATTTAAATGGTGGAAGAACAAGAGATGGTGGTTCTATTGTTGGAGCCAGTGTATTTTATTCATCACCTCCTGAAGAAGGTTCATCACCCTCTGAAGACCTGTCTGAAGTTGATAAACTAGACCATGAACTTGCAGTCAGTATTCTTTAATTAATCTTTAATTAATGATTTGGAATGAAACTAGTAAAAATATAATTAGATCATCTGTTTCATTAATTTTTTTATATATATATTTATCTGCTTTTTTATTATAGCATTGATTAGCATTTTAAAAAACATTTAGATGAAAGGAAATCATATAACATAATGCATTTAGTATATGGTTTTTCAATACTTTTTAACCACATGCATATTCTGCTTGAAACAAAACTAGATTAATATTGGCCAATGGCTTGCGATTAATACTAAAGTACTGAATTTCTTTAATTATTAATATGAAAATTGTTTTATTTTGAACAAATATATTCTACTAATATGAACCTAAACTTTTCTGTAATTTTTGTACTTTGTAATAAATTTTATTACTTATGTGAGGGTTTTCTGAAATTTTTAAAAATACTTTACATTTTTCTACTTCTTTTTCTAAAAGCTTAATTTAATAAATTAATTCATTTTTGAAAAACTAAATGCAATTAAAAGCTCTAAATCAGTTTACAACTTTTATTTAAAGTAGTTATAGATAGTTATAGATAATATTAATTGCATTTTACCCCCATTTCTTACTTTATGAAGCAAACTAATTATTTGATGGGAAGGAGAAAAAAACAAGAATAGAAAATGAAAAAATGGAACAGAGACTATCATCTTTAATTTGGATTGGGACAAGTACTCACACCAATAGTAAAGTAAATGTTATTGATGCTAGAAATCCTGCCGATGTTCTCAGTAGTTTCTTTGTATGTTCCTCTCATCTCTTATGCATAGCTAGTGTTCCAGGTAATTTTTTCTACCTTAAAAATTAATACATTTTACTTTATATTAATTCATTTAATACTAGCATTAATTTTAAAAATTGTAAGATTTTTAATTCACTTAGATTTATCAAAAGTATTATATATTACCGATTTAAAAAACAAACATGATAAACATATATTCAATTAATAGAATGTGTTACATTAAAAAGTTATTGTTGCATATATACATTGTAATTTCGTACCTATAATCTGTGAATCATATGTAAAACTTAAGAAATTATGGATGTAGATAACCCATGGTTTTCTTTTTTTCTTAGAAGTAATGAAAATTTAATTCTTAAAAACATGCTAATTCCCCTGGAAATGGTTTTTTTTTTTCTGACATAATAACATAATTCATTTTCTGACATAATTTTTCTCTTGTTTTGATTATGCATTTCTGTTTTGCAAAGATAAAATAACTAAAAACTGTGTTACCTTTCATGATTCACCTCTATCTATTACTATAATAAATTGTGTGATGAATATCTAAATTTATATTATTCAGACAGTTTTGAGTTTGAAAGTTTTTAATAATTTTTTCCTAGAAATTTATTTATTTACTTTTTTATTTAATTGTTTTTATTCTTTTGAAATATCTCTGTTTCTATTTTTATCTGGTCTTT
This sequence comes from Caerostris extrusa, assembly GCA_021605095.1. Taxonomy (NCBI): domain Eukaryota; kingdom Metazoa; phylum Arthropoda; class Arachnida; order Araneae; family Araneidae; genus Caerostris; species Caerostris extrusa. The sequence continues at coordinate 24,586 of BPLR01005907.1, forward strand.
TCACCTATTTCATTACTTATTTTACAATTTAATAAGACATGAAATATATATATTATATTTTTGTGCATTGCTTTTATAGTATTATGGCATCAAAAATGCTGTCTAATTTTATTTGTACATGGTTATGATGAATACAAATCAAGATGAGCAAATAGTCTATGGAGTATAAAATATCCCCTCTCCTTCCAAAAATAACAATTTTCAGAATATAAGCATAAAATTGCAGAAACTTATTTATGGATTAAATTCAAATTTCTTATTTGTATATATATATATTTTTAATTTGCATGCCATATTTACAGCAATTTATATCTTCTAACATTTGTTGTATATTGTTGAATGAATTTTGAAAATTATTTAACCAATTTGTTATCATCAGAGTTCAAAGGCATGTTATAATGAATAATTGAAAAAATTACATTTATCACTTAACTAGTGTTAGATTTGAATATTTTAAGTGTAGAGAAAATATTCATTAGAATTAAGGTTTTTTCTTACTTGTTAATGCTTACTAACATACATTTATCTTAACTGATATTATGTAAATAATAAATATATATCATATAGCAGGTAGCAGATTTGTAGCTTTTTTTATGAATATTATTTTTAAAATTTGTTTTTAGTTTAATTATTACTTTATTGCTTTTATTCAAATAGGTGCATGTGAGTCTGATTATCCAGTAGATGAAGAATTTCTTAAACTGGGAGTGGAACCAGATAAAACTAATGAAATTCCTGATGATACCAAATCTAGTGATAGTGTAAGCAGTATTGGAAACATTACATTCGTTAGCTGTTCTACGGGTCCATCATCTAGTCCTTCTCCTACTAATGATGATAAAGGTAATAATAAAAATATTGCATTTTATAATTTTAAGTGACATAGTTCTTTTATTTATGTAGATTGTCAATTTATTATGCCTTCTAAAATATCATTTGAAAACAGGACATTATGGAGTTATTCATCAAAAATTTTAAAGATATTCTTCATAATAAAAATATGAAAGTTGTAATATATTTTTACCACTTTCTAATATTAAAATACATTCTGATTATTTAATCTGTATGGAATTTTGAAGGTAAAATCTGTATATTTTTTGGTTTTATCTATTCAAAATTTTTGAGAATTTAATCATTTTGCAATTTATTTTGAATACATTTTTTATGCATATCTATTTTTTTAATCCTATAAAATACCTTAGTGCTTATTTCTTTTATGTTTGTTTTGCAGTTATAGGATATAGATTGCAAATTAGTTTTATTAAATTCATTAATATTTTAAGTTAATGCTTTCTATGATTTATGCTTGCTTAAATGGGACTTACTGCACAAATAGCAATTTCCTTATTTCAGAAAGTGAACCAGTGTTATTTCGGCAATCGACAACTGCATGTGAAGGTATTTTTATTATTATAGATAATTTTTAAAATAAACCATCAATTATTATTATTATTTTTTTACTGGATTGTTTATTTTTAGGCAAAAAAAAAAACAAAAACATAACTAGTCTTTAAGTCTTAAAAAGGTTTTAGCCATTAATTTACATTAAAATTTATTTTTTTTTTTTTTTGTCCATTAGCTTTTATAATTAAAACATTGTTTATTATTTTATCAATTTAAGTCAAATGTATGCCACTTTAAAAATATTTTAAATACACTGCTGCTTTATTATTTTCTTAGAATAGGATAATGAGTATTTTTGTACTTATTACAATGCTATATGTAATATATCTGTATTTATTTGCATTTCAAATATAATTAATTTCAATAGAATTTTTTTATTCTTTAATTTTTAATGTTCATTTTTCAGTAATAATATTGTTTTCTTTTTTTTCTATCTTCCTTTTATGTAGCGATTTTTATTCTCAATCCTGATTGTGCATTATAGTATTTAGATTTTGTTTACTAAAATTAATGATTCATTAAGAAAATTTAATAATTTAAAAAATAAATATGCCTAGTATCTCCTAAAATAATTTGAATCCAATTAAATTTGGGCAAAAAGGAAGATAAGTCGAATAGCTTGAAATATGATCTATGACCACTATATTTACTCATTAAATAACAGCTTCTCATTACAAATAAACATCATAATGTTTATATTTTTAAATTGTTATATTATCTATGTATATAACAATTTGATTTATGTTTTGGATGTTTAGATAAGGTGTCTGAAAATTCAGAAACTGTTCCTGAATCAAACAGACAACAACAATGGATTGTGATGAAAGATCCTCCAGAAATAATTAAAGATGGTATTTCTGAATTATCTAAAGACAACCCTCTAGCTTATGATCATATAGAAAAAATGTCTAGTGTTTTACCTACTATGTGGATGGGTGCACAAAATGGAAGGTAAACAGATTTATTATTGTTGTAGTGTCATTAGAAAAAGGATATCCATAATTTAAAACCGTGAATCCTATTTATTTATGAGTTTTATAATTGATATAATAACCATAATATTTTATGGGCTTTTGAGATCATATGAAGACAGACCCAAATGTCCCAATCTATGTCCCTTTCATTATTTTTTATTCAGAGTTTGTTAACAATATTTTGTATATTTAAATGGTCATAAATTTATGCCATTTAAACAAAAAGAATTAGTAGTGTCATTGAAACTGTAACTCTATTATAATCCAGCATATATGATCAAAGATAGTTTATATGCATGTTGCTTTACGTAGAAAACTTATATTGAAACATTAGATATTGTCTGGAACTTGATTATTTTCTATTTTTTTCTCAAAATTTTTGTGTTTAATAAATTTTTAAATGGGCACTTTTTTTTTTTTTTTGATGATTTCGTAATTTGCACATTTGTTCTTTGTTTTAAATTAAAATTGTTTTCATCACTATAATTATTTGTTGATAATAATAAGACAAACTATTAAAATAGTATATATCTTTACATATTTATTTCTATATCTATATGCATTGTATTTCTGTAAGATTATATATATATTTGTTGGCAAACTATTAAAATTTTTTTTTTTATTTTTAGCATTTATGTTCACTCGTCTGTTGCTCAATGGTGGCGATGCATTCACACAGTTAAATTAAAAGATGCTGTTTTAAATATTGTGTAAGTTGGAACTGTTTTATATGCATAAAGTTAAAATTTTTTTTATGATATTAATTTTTTTAAATTTAATTAAAATCATTGAGCAAAATATTCAGACTTTTAAAACAAAATCTTTTTTTTTTTTTTTTTTTTTTTTTTGTAATGAAATGTCATTATTACATTCATATTAGATTCAAGTCACATTTTGATTATGTTGTAATATTATTGTATAGATTATAATTTTTGAAGTGTTATAAGAGTATATAATTTTATGCAAATCATCTTTTAATATTTATTCCAAGTATATTTAATTAACTTCCTGAATATAATTTCTTCATTTTTGAGTTTTCAATTCCTGTGTTATAGAAATGCTATGCTAATTTTCTATCAGATTGTTAAAAAAAAAAAAACTATGAGGATTAGTAAATCTATGTGGCATTTTTATTTTTTTTATTAGGGTTGTTCATATTTTATTAATTGTATGTAAAAAAAAAAATTTATATTTCATTTTTAAATTTAAAATGTGAAAAAGTATTATTGGAGATTTCTTATAAGTATGTTTTTAGAAATATAGTAAATGCCGAAAATATTTAAAAAACATATAAATATTTTCTAAATAATGGCTGATTACAAATCAGTATTTTAAAGTAAATTATAAACAATTTATTTCATTTGTTATAATTATATGTCGAGATTAAAATCAATTAAAAAAATTTTTTAAGGACCTAATAAAATTTTTAATTTACAATGTGCTTTATTTATTGGCATTGAAATGAAAAAAGGTGTTAAATTAAATTTGTTTTAAAAAAAATAGGATATTAAAATTAATGATTTGATATTTTATGAAAATACTTTTTAAAGATTAAAAATATAATGATAATATCTTCCCTTGTGTATTTATTTTTTGGTTTTATGTTTTGAAAAATATAAATGCTTTAAATTTAAAGGCAAAAGATTATTTATTCTTCCTCCTTTTTAGGCATTTAAAAGGTAGAGTTATTGCAGCTATGGCCAATGGCACAGTTGCTATATTTCATCGTGGAGAAGGTGAGTTATTTAATTTAATTTCAGTTACAAAAAAAATAATTAGCTTATTATTATTATTTTTTCAACATTTATTGTTTATTTTTTTTATAGACAATCAATGGGAGCTAAATAATTATCATTTGTTGGATCTTGGTTTTCCTCATTATTCTATACGATGCATGACTGTTGTCCATAATAAAGTATGGTGTGGCTACCGTAATACTGTTCATGTGTTATGTCCGAAGACATTATCAATTGAGGTAAAGCAGTTCTTCATGCCTTTATAATTTTTCATTCTTAAAATTATTTAGAGGCATAAATTGTGTATCACATTAAACTAAATTCATTATGTGTCATTTCTTTAAATAAAATTAAAATAGAAATTTTTGAAATTTGTTTTTAGAAATGATGTCACATTCAATTTTTAGAACCAATTTCTTAAAAATTATGAGCTCTCCATTTTCTTTAAATATATTGGAATTATGAAATAAGAGAAAATTAGGAAGTATTTATTATTTAAGCATGATTTTAATTTTATGCCTCTTTTTTTTTGGTTAGTGTATTATTTATTAGAAAATAAAGATATGTTTTTGTATTTTTTATATTCATGCATTTTTATTCTGCTGTAAATATTATAAACCTTCTATTCTGACTTGATTTTGAGATTTATAGTCACTTATTTGCTTTATTTCAAATTATTCAATTGCAATTTGTCAGGAATAAGATTACAAGTTTTTAAGGATTTTTTTTTTTTTTTTTTTTTAAATAAAGTGCAACGTATAAATAAAAATTATACTAAGAAAAGAAAGGACAAAATAAATTCTTTTCCCACTGACAAATTTTCTGTTTTTTAAACCAAATTTAACATTCCCAGAAGTTGTTTTTATGTAGAAATACATTGTAATTGATTTTAGTTATATATTTTTAAACCAGATGGTGTTATATATTATATATTAAATAAAAAAAAAATATAGAAATTTAAAGGGTATTTCTGTAAATAAATTGTATTGATTACTTAAAGCATAATTTCAATAAATAGACATTTTAAATTTTAACACCCTTTATATATAATTTTTATTTTAAAATAGTGTATTTAAGAAATATCCATGACCTATCCGATTGGTATGGAAGGCACGACCGTTGTAAGATTAAAGTATTTGTAGAAATATCATTCCTTATTTCTTATTTTATTAAAATTATGCAGTCACAGAACCATGAATATTTCTAGATGTCAGTCATCAAGATGCTAATCTCTTTTCTCATTAACTAGAAATCTTTTGATGCCCATCCAAGAAAAGAAAGCCAAGTTAGACAATTAGCTTGGGTTGGTGAAGGTGTATGGATATCCATAAGGCTTGATAGCACGTTGCGACTCTACCATGCCCATACTTACCAACACCTTCAGGATGTGGACATTGAGCCTTATATATCCAAAATATTAGGTATTTAAACAAAATTTTATTAATTTACAGCTCTATAAAGAATATATATAAATATAAACCAACTTTACAATTTGTTCAGAATTGTGGTAGCAAATAAATTGATTTTTTTTTTTATTATATTATCATTTTCAATAGAAAATTCATTAGTTTATTTAATTTATTTCTAACTTTTCTTATTTATTTAGCAATTCTGAATTCAGTTATTAATAATATTTAAAAATAGGGAGGTTAAAGAATAAGGCATTTTTATTTTGTTCCTTTTGAAAATTTGGTTTACATATTCTTTTTATATTTTAGGAACTGGTAAACTAGGTTTTTCATTTGTTAGAATAACTGCCTTAGCTGTTTCATGTTGTCGGCTATGGATAGGTACTGGAAATGGAGTTATATTGTCTATCCCTCTTCATGAGCGTAAGTAAAATAAAATTTTAATTAATTGAAAGTCTAACCATTTATAATTTATAGTGAAATATATACTAATTACTCCATTTATAATTATTATTTGATTATCATTTATGTTTAATAGTTGATATCTAAGGTTATTAAATCATAATTTCAATATTTTACACCTTTTTAAAAGGAAATTAAAGGTATAACCACACATAAAAATTTCTTGCTAATTGCATTAAGCAGATGAGACTCATAAGTAAAAAACCTATTTTCTTATATTGTGCATTACTTAAATTTTTATTTTTCATTGTTCCAAATTAGCACATATCTTTCTAGTGTTTAATACACAATTAATTTCTAGTATTGCTACATAATGTCCTATTACGAAGTTGCTTTGTAATAAATTCTTTTGGATATAAGTTGTTTAACTGTTTATGATATCTATATTTTTCATAAAAAAAAAAATTTTCAGCTGGCATGAAACGGAAGCCTACTGATGATGGTCATATATCAGGTGATTCAATACGGGTATATGCTGATGGCAGAGACAATTTAACACCTGGTAGTTTTGTTCCATATTGTTCTATGTCTGAAGCTCAACTTTCATTCCATGGCCATAAAGATGCTGTCAAGTTTTTTGTTGCCGTGCCAGGTATGATGGAAAGCAAAGCCTTACAAAGTACCTATTTCTCCAAAGGTGTGGTGTAATGCTCTCTTTTTTTCTGTTTATAATTTTTGCTTTTATTTTTCTTTATTAACATCAGCTTGACATTTGTAACTTATTACAAATAATTATTTAAATTTGATTTATTTTTCAATTTTAAAATTTAGTGCCACATTGATTTCATTAAAAAAATTTTTTTTTCTGAGATTTTTCATTTTTATTTTTATTCTGAATCTACAGTTATATCCTGAATCCCAAATATGTTTATTATTTGTTGATTTTATGCTGTTGACACCACTTTTGGAATAATTAATTTTTATTTTAATAATAATTAGATTGAAAATTTCATTCAGATAATCTTATAGCAGTAAATTAAAATCAATTATAAAATTTTAATAATTGCAATTAATGTTCTACATATTATATTTATAGAAATTTTTTTGAAGGATATCAATCAGCAAAGTTTTAGAGCATTCATGCGTCAAGATTTTTTAGCCTTTCAAATAATGATGAACAGCTTTCTTTAATGTTTTTTTTTTTTTAATTATTATTATAGTATGTTGTTAAAAACAATTTACTATTTTAAACAAACAAGCTTTGTTGAAAAAAAATATTTCCTGTTGTACTAAAAGCAAAAATTGTAAAAGTATATTACTTAAAGTAAAATTTGTAAAGATTTTGTTTTCTAAGTTAGTATAAATATTTCTAGCATAAGAGTTAATGCTAATTCTAAATAAGAAGCTTTTTTTTTTTGAAAATTTAATTATAATTTTTTACTTTTAATAGGCCAAGGTGATATGAATTCTATAACTTCACTTTCTGATGACAAAGAGGATGATTCCCCAGAAAAAACAGTCAAGCCGAAATATATGTACATAATGTCTGGTGCCGAAGGTTACATAGATTTCCGAATAGGTAAGTTTAATACTCATTATTACTTCTTTTTGATGTATTGTATTCTTCAGAATATTATAGTTTTGTTGGAAATAATGTATAATTTTTTTGTATTTGCCTTGTTATATTTATATCGAAATAAAATACAGAATTTTTTGTAAAAAAATATTTTTGTTATTTAAGCAAATTGTATCAGATCTTAAATAAAGGTAATACTAGGTAACATTGCTAATTCCTTCTTTTCAGTTCAATATTCTGACAAGAATTTACAAAGTAAGTGTATTTATCATTATTTTTATTATTATAAATAAGTCTACAAATTATAATACTAAAAAATTTCCTGTCTTAATCTTTTATTGTTATGAAAGTGCCACTAGTAAAATAATTGCACATGAGTTTGTACATAATAATATTAATAATAATTGTATATAACTTTAATAAATATATAATATTTGTATAGTAAGAAATATAATAGAATGCATTTTTAAGGGAAATAATCAGTTATAAGAACAATAAAAGGAATTAATTCTCACAGTAGATATAAAGATCTTTGCCGGTTCTGATGCTACGCAATTGTTTTTAATATAAATTTCTTTACAGTTGTTTTTATTTTTTAAAAGCAGCTAATTTGTTATAAGAAATTTTATCTTTCAATAAAATATAGTGGTTAATATTGCAAACATATTAATTATTTTTAACCCTGTATTTTCCTATAAATATCATTTGCTTCAGTTTGGACATCATAGTTCAAATTATTCTTAAAATACATCAACTTTCAACAGTAAAAATATAGTAACAGTAAAACAGTACATAAACACTTTCAACGTAAAAAATAAAGTATCAGTAAAACAGCAAACAAAAACTTTCAACAGTAAAATTACTGGGAACAGATATATTTCATAAATGTAGCATATATTTTGACTGCTATTTTAAATTTAACAGGGATTTGAGCAGCACTCTGTCATATATGCATTAATAACTTCAATTTTAAAGCTGGCTCTCTGGCAAGAACAAATAGTCTGACTACTGATCATTTGGAAAATTGGCCAGCTGTCAAGTCCGATGGATTAAAAATAAGAGTGGTGTCATAGGGGCAATAAGGTTATTTTGGAGGAATTTTAATATATTTAATAATTGAAATTTTAGATGACATGATATTAAAAGATAAACTAGACTAAACAATTTCCACACTATTATATTTTTTTTTCCTTCAAGGTAGCTTTGTACTACAGATATCTGACTATCACTCTTAATAAGTAATTGATTCTGCCGTTAAACCTGATGCATTCGTGGTGGGATTATACCTGATTACTAATATATGATTCTCATTTGTGTCTGAGTATTAAATGGTTAAATAAGAATGTTGAATTTTTCGATACTGCATTGTATTACATTGTTCACATATGTGCTAATTTTTTAGAATTACATGCTTATGCTTTAAATTTAGGAGATGAAGATGATGATAGTGATGATGTAAGTGACCGTTCATACCGTACTTCTCTGAGATCTGAGCAAAGTCATCTGATTGTTTGGCAGATTCCTTTGCCAAATAGCACTCCAAGTCACTGATGCTATAGCAATGTCTCTTTTGTTTTTAATGTATTATAACAGACCAACTATGAAAAAGACTTTTATATAAAAAAAGACTTATATTTAACCTATGCAATGTATAATAAGATTAGGCTTTTTGTGTTTTTTTTTAAATTCTGACTCACAAAGATTTCGTTCTAGTGCAATTTGGTGCTTTTAACTTTTAAAATGTATATTACCTTTTATGTGGTTTGTGACTTTATACATATTTTAGAGTTATGCAATTCTAGCTATTTATTGGATTTTCATAATACCATTTGTATCTGCATATTCAACAAAGAATAGAAAGCTGCTATTTTTTGGCCAGCAGAAAAGTGATCATGGTATTTATTAGTACTATTTTGCTTATCCTAAGTCATAAATTAATTTTGTCTTTTTGTTTATTAAGCAGCATTTATCACACACTTGTGTTAATTATAAATAATCTGTTGTTAATTTATTCTTGGATATTTATTTTTACTTGTTGCTTATATTTGAGTTTAAAATATAAAATCGATTTAAATCTTTTAAAGCTGATTACAGATGTTATAATTGCAAGCTAAACAAAGTAAATATTCAGCTATAGATAACAATAAAAAATTATTATTCACATCCATATCAATGCTTAAAATCAAAATTGAAAAAGTTCTTAAGCATTATTATTTACATTTTGTCAGAAATATTATCTTTCCTTAGAGTTGATACTTCTTATTTTATTCAACTTTCATTTTCAACTTTGTATTTTATTTTTATAATTTCCTTCTACGTTTTAAAATTTACTATCATTTATTAATAATAAAAAGTGAGGACTTCATCTTTTCTTCGAAACTTTCTATTTCCATCTTCAGCAATAATATATTCTACTATTTATTTTTCTAAATCTTATAAATGTAGTAAATTTTGAATAAATAAGGGCTCAAGATAATTTAAAGAACTTAACTTTTACTTAGATTATTTCTACTGCATTTAATTTGTTAATGTTTAATATTTTTGTTTCGATATATTCATTTCTCATGTTTACAGTTCAATAAATAAAAGTATTTAAGTTAATTTTTAAATAGTTTTATCTCCTTAATTTTTACTTTTGAACATTAATGTCTTTTGTAATTGTTTATTGTTCTTCTGTTTCAAATTTAAAATGAAATATACTTTTGACTGTGATAGAAGAAATGATCTTTATTTCATACAGAACATGTAAATGGAAAACTGTATCTAATAAATATATTGTTTTCATACTATTTGTTCATTAAAAATTTCTCAATTATTTCACAGATATCTAAAAATATTTAAATTTATGATATATAAACAATTTGATAAAATTTGTTTTTAACTATACATAAAAATTAAAATAGCGAGTAATAAGAAGTCTATTTTGACTGTTTTATTAAAAATGGGATCTGATATTTTCTGAACTCCTTATATACTTTTTTTTTTCCATGTATCGCTTTTAATTAATTAAAAACCTAGCATTATATTTTTTTAAAATTAAAAGCTTGTGTAAAATTTATTCATATTTCCCATTTTATTTTCTAAATTTTAAAGTTACATATTTTTAGAAAAGTTGATAAAGCTCTGTTTTTAGTGTAAAACTGACTTGAATTCAAAAGCGTTTATACTTGATATTTAATTATAAGTTATTTTCTAAATGGAAACTTTCAAAAGTAATAATAAATAAGTCTTAATATGTAATTAATTTTATAAATAGGAGTGAAATTTACTTATAATTGATTGTTATTTGAAACAATTAAAACAGTATTATTTGATAAATTATGATTCTAATTTAAAATTAAATCATTTTAAGAAAAATTTGTATTACTCAAAAATTAATGTTAATTTGTTTCAAATTTTTATTAAAATTATGCTAGCAATCTCCACCTCCTCTTCTTTTCAAAACAACTTTTTTTTTCTTTGGAGAATGCTTCTAAAAATTTCTTTAATTTATAAAAAGATTCAGAAACATTTGGAAAGCTCTTTTTATATAAGTATATCTGAATCAACTATAATTTTAAGACCCTGTTTGAGAAATTTAGAAAGATTTTTGAGAAATAATATATGCAAGCCAATACAAATGTTTGTTGGCTATTGAACTTCATGGATAATAAGCAGAACTTAATGGTTAAAAAGTTTTGAACATGTTTATTTAGAAATAGACATGCATTTATATATATATATATATATATCAATTGTTATTAATTCTTTAGATGCTATGAAATGAGATTATGAAATTAGTTAGTATATATCAGGTTGAATGGAAATTAATGCAGGATTTAGATAAGACAATTTTGAAAGAAAAAAAGTTTAATAATGAACATATTTAATTACTAATATATTCTCCATCATTTTCTATATTTAACCATCTTTTAGGCCTCTTTTTGAATATATCTTTTAAGAACTTTTTTTCGGTTTTACAGAAAAATATCCATTTAGAAATTTTTTATCTCCTGTTTATTATTGAAGTTCTTGCTTTTAAAAGAAAATTCTGCAGGGACTTAAACAGATAATTATTTGATGGGTCTATGCTTGCACTGTAAGGTAGATGAAGTAGAATTTTTCACCCTATTTCATTCAGCTTCTATCCCAATAATTTATATTGTGTGTATTTTGTATGTGTGGTGGCCAGGCATTATTTTGTTGAAGAATCACATCCCTTCTATTGAATAATGGAGATCATTTAGCGAGTAAAGTCCATTTTAAATGCTGTAATTGCCAACAGAACATGTCTGAGTTGAGAGTTTGATAATTCAAAAGCAAATCAAAATAAACCATCCCTTCTATATCCCATTTAATGCAAAAAAAGCAAAAATAGTCTTCAAATGCAATCCTGGTTTTTCTTTTGAGTTTAACCATTGTCTTTTTCAAGTAATATTGCTTATATCCACTTTTTTCAAAATATGCTTTAAAAAAAAAAAAAGGGGGACCAATTTCATTTCTTGTAACTAGTGATGTGCAATCATTTACTCGGTACTGACTGTTTTCAGCTTTAAGCTGATGTGGAACACAAACACCAACTTCTCTTATTTTAAGTTGTTCTATTACTGTTTGTGCAGAGTTAGTTCTGTATACAAGGTTCTGACTCTACTCAAAATTCTACTCTAGTGTTTTCAAATCAACATTATCAACCTGCATTGCCTACTTTTCTGTTTATCTTAAGTACTACAATCCACTTCTCAGAACATATTAAACCAATGTTGAACTTGACTTTCGTTTATAAATCTTGAATACACAGAAGAAATGTTTCTGCAGCGTTTTCATTGAGTCTAAACTCAAAAAGCATGATATGGTAAGTATGCAACTTATGAAATTTCATCACTTCTCTAAAAAATAAAATATATGCATAATGAGTGTAGAATATAAAGGGCAGGGTATTAAGTTTAAAATAAGTTATAAAAAAAAAAAAAGGAATATCTAATTCGAATTAGGGCATTTTTATCGACTTCTATTTAGATAAGTTGAAATCTCGCATTACTTTTCGTATAACCTGATACGTAGAAATTATTTCAAGATGACGATTTATTATGAATGAACATGGCCTTTTTTTCTGTATTTGGTTTTATTACTCATTATATAATACTATCGATTACTCATTCAGTAATTCATTCATAATCAATTCGAATATAAAAAATTAAAGACTCGATCACCATTTTTTTTTTTTTTTTTCATTCTATGAATAATTTATTGATTCTTTTCAAATCCCTTCTAATTTAAGGATAGAAATAAAATGAAAACCAACTTGATGAAAGACAATTAAAGCATAAAAAGAGTGTCTTTCTTAGGCATATAAAATTTTTAATGTCACCTACTTTGCGTATGTATTACTCAAGTTTTGTCAATTTTTCAGTTGGTATTATCGTAACAATATCAGTTGATATACATAATAATACTACTGTGTCGAAAAAGTAAGACCAATTTAAAATTCCCGGGTCTTACGGAATTTCAATTTTTTTTTTTTTTTTTTAGGTTGCTGGCACTATCCTTGACATCTGTGGGAAATTTGACGTCAAAATATTCAATTGTGTTTGAGTTACGTTTGGCTTTGTGAGACGCTAAAACTCATTCCGGATTTTTTTGAAATGTCTGAATTAATTGAGCGAAGAACTTGCATTCAAATTTGTTTGCGGAAACGTATAGAATGTTGTAGAAGGCATTCGGTGAGCATTCCTAAATCGGAAAGAAATGTTAACAAGTTATATAAACAGTTCAAAGAAGGTAGAGAACGCGTTGAAGACGAAGAGCCCCTCTGATTGACCGCCAACCTCAACCAACGAAGATCACGTCCAAAAATTAAAGATTTGGTGCTTGCAAACCGTCGATTTACAATTAAGAGACCTTGCTGATGAGGTTGGAATTTCAAAAGGATCGATCAATTCCATTTTGGGCCTCAAACACTAATGAATATTTTGACGTCAAATTTCACACAGATGTCAAGGACAGTGCCAGCAACCTAAAAAAAGAAAAAAAAAAAATGAAATTCCATAATTCCATCCCCGTGAATTTTAAATTGAAAATTGGTTTTACTTTTGGACACAGTAGTACATTACATACCAACATTATATTGGCGTGAAATCAGATACATTATATACCAACATTATATTGGAGTGAAATTAGATACATTATGCATTATATACTAACATTATATTTGAGTGAAATTAGATACATGTATCAAATATGCCAGTTGATGTCTTGCGATTTAATGTTTAATTATGGAATAGTTCTTCAAGTCTAAGCTTTTATGTTAATTTCATTTACAAATCAATTTCGCCTGTCTGTATAAAAAAAAAAAAATTTTATGTAAAAGATTTGTATAATTGCGAAAGTTTGTAGATCGTCTTATAGATAGCTTTTAATTCTTAAATAATAAATGCGATTTAATATTATATAAATGAATAGTGATTACTATTTAATGATAATTATTCTTTAAATCTATAGTAATAGGTTTTGGAATTCAATTTATTTTCATTTTTAATTAATCGCAAATGTGAAAAAAAAAAAAAAAAAATATAAGTTAAAAATTATATTTTGGGACCTCAATTTTGGCCAAAAAATTTATTTCGAAAATTTAAAAATAAGAAATTCTATTTGTTTGCCATTTTTACCGACTGGCAATCACGAGGAAAAAAAAAAAAAAAAAAAAAAAAATGCAATCACATAATGATAAATTAGGTTGCTATATACTTTTGAAAGGTTTATAAATATCGTAACCACATTTTGTGTATCATCGGCGATTTAGCAAGATTGGGGTTTCAAAACAGGATTAAATCAATATTCACATTCAATTATAAAAGTAGGGAAAAAAAAAGCAAAGGCAAATATTCTTCAAGATTACGTTGCACTTCGCCTACAAAAATATCTTGTAACCTGTTTAAAAATGTTATCATTTATTTTGTTTGACATCTTAGAAAACCAGTAAATTGCAGATGATTGTGGTTGAGGTATTCCCAACAAATTCAGATGCCTAATTTTCCAAAAGATTTAGAAAATACTCGTTTCAAATGAATGAATGAAAATGTGTATGAAATTTTTTATCTATCTTAAATGAAAAAAAGAAAAGAAAATTATTTAATTAAGCATAAATAGTTTTTTTTACACAGATAGCATGCTATGGACAGTAATAAGCAGTTTAAATTTTTAATTTTATGTCGAGTATGGTGAGATTTTGAAAAAAGAATTTTTTTTTTTAAATATTTGTGTGTCTTTAGTTTTTTGTATGTTGTTTTAATTGATAAGTTAAAAATAACAAACAAAATGATGATAAAATAATATATATTATAAGAATTTCAAATGACTTAATATTGCAAATTTTGATGCCATAAAGCAACGATGAATATATATTATTTGAAATATTATTATGCAACTTCTAATTCACATATCTAAGATTCTGGAGTTCCATTTTGCAGTTTCTCATTTTATTTAGGTATTGAGGTTGATTATAAGTTATGGAATCCAGAACCCAGTTACTGATACCACACATACTAAAACTGTTGTCATATATATATATATATATATATATATATATATATATATATATATATATGAAAGTTATCATTCAATTCTTAAGAATTTCTTGCCTAAAAACATTTGCAAAATTTTTTTGATCTGTTGGTTTTTCTTATAATAAAATTGCTTTTTTCTTCAATGTCTGATACTTGAGCATGTGGTCATTCGCTATTAAGGCAGATTCGGCATTATGCTGAATCCACCACAAATGTGGAAGCCTGGAAAATTTCAACCAAGCAGTCCGATTGTTGATGTGAAATACTTTGTTAAAGTCTGAATCGATTATTTTTTTCTAATTAATGATTGTTAATACATTCTTCTTCATTGGCGCAAAAACCCTATGGTGGGCCAAGGCCGTCTACTTACGGGCAGATTTCTAGACAGGAGATTTTTTTTTATGGGGTAGGGTTGTCGCAACCCAACGCTCTACACTCATATTAGACCGGGGCCTGATGGCTGAGTGACTAGCTCTCTGGCGTTGGTCCACAGGTATCGGGTTCGAATTCCGGCTATGCCATGGATGTTTGTAGTGGTTCAGTATCTATTTAAGGCGTGCATTTCGGTCTCATACGACTGTAGAGCGTCACGGAGCCCAATCAGATTTTTCACTCACATCATTCCCAAACTGTATAGGGGGCAACTCAGATCTAGGCAAAGTGATGTGGTGTGGTGTTGTAGCAATAGTAGTAGTTATATTAGACTGGGACCTATGGTTTAAAAGTGGATTCGAACCACTACAAACATCCATGGCACCACAGCGCTAGTCACTCGACTATCGGGCCCCTGTTAATATATTAGTCAACAATAATTAAGCTGGATTCTCACAGAGAACTGGCTTCAACAGTTCAAAGGAATTTTGTCAAACAAAGGACGGAAGGTGTGTTTTGTCGAGGCGGTTTATACAAAGACAAAATTTTTCTGACTACCGCCTATTGGTTGATGAGTCACCTTCTGGTGTTCTATAGAAATATTGCGTCGAGAAGTTGGATTAAATTCACTTTGATAGTGACATTGAGACAGTAGGGCAGTAGAACAAGTCTTTTAATTGATATTAGCTTTACATCTTGATTTAAAGTGGATTCCAATGGTAATTCAGCTTTAAACTTACACTCATTCATATTTTAAATATTCTTACACACTACCTTTGATCTAGAACAGGATTCTTAATATAAACTTTGGATTTAATATAGTCTCCTTAGTAAACATTTTCTATCCTTCTTGATTTGTATCTTTTTCTCATGTTTCTATCTTTCATTAAGTTTCTATTGGATTTTTAATTGCTTTTTGTGTGTTGTTCTATGCCTATCAGACAATAAGACAAAATTTTATTGTTTTTTTTTTTAAACATCAATTATAGTTAAAAAAAAAAAAAACCGACGTGTATCTTTTCAATAGAAGTATAGCAGACATTTTTCTCATATTAATTACGGTCTAGAGCTTATTAAGAGCTTACTGACACTTTTGTCCATGAGAAGCAAATGCTGAAACTTTAATTGTTTACCATATTCTATTTCCATAAAAAAAATACGGGGAAAAAAAAAAGAAGAAAAGACAAACTTTAAAAGAAAAGAAAATGGCAATTGTCATAAGAAACACTTAAAAAATTAAAGCTGGCGCTATCTCTTTTGTTTCCAACTGCGAGACTTTAGGCTCTTATAAGTTATTCATCATACAGATAGGCAGCTGCTTCATTCGAGCAATGACACAGATGAAACACGAAAACAAATCAAGATGCATTGACATGAAATGAAAACAAAGCCTCGAATTTCGTTGTTCTCGAACGAATTGCTTTTGCTCTAACCTTCCAATTAGGGATTGCAATACCAGTATACCGAATACCGGTATTTTGAGGCATATGTACAATTTTGTAATACCGGTATTCACAAGTTTAAATACCGTTTTTTTCGGTATTTACTAGAAATTTAGAATTCTTATCTGTGAAATTCCTATTCTTATCTGTGAATTCTTATCTGAAAACTAGAAATTCTCATCTGTGATAACAAGGTTGTAAAGTGTGTAATATTGCGATATTTTAAAATTGGTGAGTTTGTTATTCACATTGTATTTGCATATCATACTTTTAGAGTTCAAACTATTTTTCAGATTTATTATATATATAATAAATAATACCCCATAATAATGAATAAGAAATAAAAAAAATCAGTTGATAATACTTTGGTTTGGTTTCATTATTTATATGATAAAAGAATATGGTGGCCCAATGTAAAAAAATTTGTTCAAGAGTTTTTAAAGTGAATGGAGGAAGTACAAGCGGACTCCATACATTTAAAAATGAAACATGATGCAAATTTGTTAAAGAGGAAATAATCTAATTGCGATGAAGATACAAACTTAAGTACAGTCTCTAAGCCCAAGCTATCAGGGATTTTAGATTATTTTGAAAAAAAAAAAAAAGATAATTTGGATGAAATTATAAGTAAAATGACAGCATTAGATGGTTTGCCATTTGGAGTGTTTTTGTGATAATTAGATTCTCTAATAAAACTGGCTTAAAACTAAAACAAAAATCACATGTGGTTTTCTTTCTTTTTCTAAAATTTCTACTACCGGTATTAAAACCGGTATCCCGGTATTAAGATCTAAAAATACCGAATACCGGTATTGAACTGTTGGTCCGATATTGCAATCCCTACTTCCAATGCTTGGAAGTAGCATTTTGTTTTCTTGATTATTCTTGAATTATTTTTCGAAGCTTGTTATCTTAATACATTTACATTTTAATCTTTGCCACTGAAAAGATTTGAGTGGATAATGCTTCTTCTTTCGTAGTTTATCCAAGATAACTTTTTATGTCTCTCAACACTTATTTTGTTTGATACTAATAACCTGTGATTGTCTTAGATACTGGCTATATTATTGAAGGATACAATTAAATGGCTTCCTTAACTTTTAATTTAAACATTAATTCTAGAATTTTCTAAAAAATGAAAATTATTTTTATAAAAGAAACGAGAGTCGAGTTTTTTAAATCAACTCCTAATTCTTACTTCTCACTTTTGTCCATTAATCACACAGTGGGAAAAAAAAAAAAAAATCGTAAATAAAGAGGTAAATGAAGGTAAGATTGAATTTAACGATGAATCAAAGATGCCCGATAGTTTACAATTATTATTACCCATTAAATATATGGGTATCGTTTTGAGAATGAGGTTTTCGTGTCCTTGAGGACTTTCAATTTTTTTTGCTTCAAATTTCTTCCTGCAAGCATTTTTTTATAAATAATATTTATTTACGAAATGAGTAATTATTAAATAATTTAGTAAAAATTAATTCAAAAGAAAAAATCGATTAAAATTGTTTTAAAAGATCGTCTGATGAAATCAAAGACAATTTTATTTCAAAGTGAAAACGAGATTTTTCGATAAAGAAAATCGTTTTGCAATTCTATAGTTTTTATTTTTTAATATTGCTGTTACACTTTTTGTTCTTAAATTAAATTCTAAATTGTATATCTGCCCATCCAATTGCAATTTTTGTTCTTTTTAGTTAACCACGAGAATGAAAGTGAATGAAAGCTTTGGATCTTTTTTCTTCACATCAATCAATGATCTCGCAAGAAAATAAAAAAAATCATTTTAAAACCGCACAGCTCTTCGCCCGAAGAAACATCTTTTAACCTATTTAATCTGTTATAGTTTATTTTGCTCTAAGGTTTGAAAAAACCAGTAGGTTGCAGATGATTGTGGTCGAGGTATTCCCAATAATTCTTAAGTTTCATTTCTTTATTTTCTAAAAAGATGTAGGAAATAATTGGATGAATAGAAGAATGTGTTTTTAAATAAAAAATTAGACTCAAGTAATGTATGTCATTTAATTTTAAATAATTTTATCAGGCTGTTAAATTTTTTTTGACAAAATGTTAAAAGAAAAAATTATTCAATTAACAAAATGAATGGGTTTATTCACACTATAATCAATCAGCTATAATTTATTATCATAAAGTTTTGATTTTCACGTTGAGTTTGTGATAATTTTAGTTTTTATTAATTTACTGTTCTTTTAATTATTTTATTCTCAGTATACCATTTGTTTCTTTTTTTTTTTTTTTCCATGCTGTTTTGTTGTTGCCTAGTAAGTAAATATTAAAACATATTTGCTAAGCTATAAATATTAATAAATAATATAAAAAAATCCCAATTCATATGGTCTTGTGACATATGTCAAAATTATATCTTTTGTCGTAATTCATTAAATTCGTTATACTAATTAGAGTAATAATTGATCGAAAGAAGTTAATTTTCTCATTTCTTAACATATGTTCTTTTTTTTTTAAAACACTTTTAATTCTTCCTTTTTAATAGCATTAATATCTAATACATAAAGCGTTGCGTTTCCAAATTGAAAGCGATCCGTTAGAAATTAGACAAAAGAAATCGCACCTAAAGCTTTTGTGTTTTTGATGGGCTTGATATGATAAATCTGCTGCCGGAAAGTTCTTCCGTTGGAGCTTTAGGAGGATGGGGAAGGATTTTAGTTCACCAAAGGGTTGTCATTAGGAAGTTATCGTTCCAAATTTGGGTAGCAGAATGTGATATGATTTAAAAGTGCATCGTGCAACTTCTAATTCCTCCATGTGATTTTCTATGTTCTATTACATATTAAAGATTCCAAATCAATTTATTTGTACAAAAATGTAATAATAGAAATTCCATTCTTAATATTTTTCGTGTAATTAAAATAAAATAGCCGTAGAATCTTATACAACATTTATTTCTGGTAGCTAAAACCTTCTTCATTAAGTCTCTAGTATTCATTTGCGGAAGTTGTAAGCTATTTCAACCTGCGAAAATCCTTTTTGTTTCCTCAGTGTTTAACAGTACGGGGACACATTACGAGTAGTCTATTCATGGATTGAAGGAAAGCGGACAGCTTCTGTTGTGATGAAGCACCCGTAGGTAGAAATCTGACTTGGCTCCGTGATGCTGAAGAAGGAGGGAAGTACCTTCCGGGAGGACTTTTAGGGGGAACTACTGAGCTTCGAGTCGGGCTCCGAATATTCAGAAGTGTCAATTTTTCTTTTAATGTACTTTGAATTTGGTGCACTGTTCCTGACAAGAAATTTTTATCAACTACATACCTGAATGGCCTATATTTTGTTTTTCTATTTAATAATAAAGAAATGATTCTTCTCAAAAATAAAAATTTTCATTGTAAATTATGAAAATATTAGAAAACACAGGTGCTGCAATTCATGTAAATTCTTTAATAAAGGTTTACAAGGGCCTGATGGTTAGCGCGTTGTGTTTCTGAACGAAGTTCATATCACAAAGTCAAGGAAATTCGATTCAAAGCATGAATTAAAGAACTTGGTTCAAAGCATAAATTTAAGAAATTTAGTTGAAAGCATGGCAAAGATAATTAAACAGGGAGTTCACTTGTTTACAGCGGAAACGAACATGATATACGCATCCAAAGAACTTCTTCGGACATAAAAGGGAGGATGAAACCTCTCAGATGCCACTTTGGAGTGTTTGTTCTAAATTATAGTGGCATCAGGAACTTAAGTTGACCCATTGAAATAGCGATCCTTTTGAAAAGTCGTCAACAAGCTACACAGGTTCAAGAGCCAATTGTATAAAAGCTTATAAGCTGGTTAATAAGGACTGATATTATTGATACATCATTTTACTGATACATCTATTCTACTGATATTATTGATACATCAATATTATATTGATTCATTATACAGATTACGATTTCAATGAAAACCTAAGCATTAAAGTGTAAAAGCTTATATGCTGCTAATAAGGGGAAAAAAAATGATACATCACTAATACTGCCGATACATAACTGTTCTGTAACTACACCACTGCTATGTGCAAATGTAAAGTTCTGTTAATTTTTTTTCTACTTAAAAGTAATAAAAGCGTGGAAAGAAAGAAAAAAGAGAGAACAAAAATAGAGTTTAATAAAACGAAAAAAAGAGAAGAAACAAAAATTAATTTTGCCACCTCACTTCCAGGTAAGAAGTTTTAGCACATCTAAGTAATATAATGTGATGCATATAATAAATTGTATATAGAGACCGATTTTAATGAAAACATAAACATTAAAGCGTAAACGCTTATTCGCTCGCTGGTAAGGGGAAAAAAAAAAATGATACATCACTGATGATACTAATACATAGCTGTTTATGTAACTGCACCATTGCTATGTGCAGATGTAAGATTCTATTCTTTTTTTTTTTCTACTTAAAAATAATAAAAAGCCGGAAATAAAAAAAGAAGAGAAACAAAAATTTAATTATCACGAGGAAAAAAAGAAGATACAAAATAGATCTTATTGCTTCATTTTCAGGTAAGAAATTTTAGGTACATTTAAATGATCAATTCATTATATTTTTTTGTTCTAATGCATCTGGCAAACACTTAGACAGTTGTCTTCGATGCCTCAAGGCAAGCGCTGCACCAACGTTACTCACTTTAGCACTAACCAGGAGGAGCGTGCATCTTGAAGATAAGCTACGGACGCGGAGTAACAATACCCTCCGCAACTCTCTACGATCCTGTTAGACCGGAACCTACTGTTTAAAGTGGATTTTGAACCATTACAAACATCCTTTGCACCGCCGGGGACTCGAACTCGAAACCTGTGGTACCGAGTGGCAGAGCGCTAGCCACTCGGCCATTCAGGCCCTTCTGTTCATTATATGCAGATTGCAATTTGAATGAAATTATAAATATTAAAGCGTAAAAAGCTTATATGCTCGCTAATAAGGGAAGAAAATGATACATCTCTGGTAATCACTGTTCATGTAACTGCACCACTGTTATGTGCAAATGTAAAGTTCTGTTCATTTTTTTCCCCACTTAAAAAATAAGGAAAGAAAGAAAAAGAAGGTAAGAAGCTTTAGGTGTAAAAGTAATCAATTCATTATATGCAGACTGCGATGTGGATGAAAACGTATGATACATCAGGGTAAAAATGAAAACGCATTGATGTATGACGACGAAATCGAATTCACAGTTTTTTGTGAATTCTTTTCGCGCGCCTTTACTTTTATCGCTGTTTGAATTCTCACTTTTTTTTTTTCGTGCTTTTTGTAATGCTTTTTAATCTTTTATTGCTGTTATATTAACTATATGAGTATTTTATTACTGTAATGATTAACACAGATAAAGCAGTTTACTTCAAACCCTACATGCAATTTTGAAATTTCTGACACATGCTGCTATAAATTTATTTTTTAGATAACACTTGACGTTTTACCTTTGTTTCAGCTCTAAATGTGTTTCAAAATTATGAGCCAGATAATTCTTTCCTTCTTTTCAATCTCTGTTTTATTGTGGTTTTTTTATAATTAGTTTCACTAAAAAATAGTTATCAGATTATGTTTTATTTTTTAAAGATTTTAACAGCCTTTTTTTAACAGCTTAAGAGTACCCCATTCTGATCTAATTATTTTTATTGATGGTTTGGTTTGTCGCTCTACGGCCATTTTTGCACACTTTGGGTTATTTAGTTTAACGTGGATTTCGAACCACAAACAAACATCCATGTCACCGTCATGGTTCGAACATGAAGTACCAACGGCTAGAGCGCTGGCCAGTTGGCCATCATGCTGCTGTTTTTATTGATGTTCTTCGCTTAAATTCCTGTTTTATAGAAAGAAACTTGGATCATAGTATTCAAGAAGTTTATATAAAAATAAATCGAAATTGCATGAATCTTAATATATCATTATATTTTTAATAGGGCAAAATAAAAATCACAAGGGCTTTGTTTTCATTGTTTATTTAATCATAAAAAAACCTTGATATTTGGCATTATTATACTATGTTTAGGATTTCAATAGGAAATTAGTAGCATATGAATTATCAGCAATCTGTTGCACACGTACAGTTAAATTTCTAAGCAAAAATACGGTTCTATTTCAAAAATCGTTTATTTATTTTTAATTAGAAATTCATTTATAAAGAATATCAAACTTGATGAATCTTCTGTTAATTTAATCATCAAAATTTTCATGTGTAACCAGACTTTTGCATCAGTTGTAGTGTGTTCAATCCTTGCAATTTCTGCTTTAAAAAGAGATTAATGGTAATTTTGTCAGTATATCGCTTTAACGCGAGTTGCAGTGAAAGTTTTCTAGATTTTTTTTTTCTGGGAGGCACAAATGATGGACAGTTGCCCGTGGAAGTCCTTCTGGAAGTCACGTCTTCCTCATTGATGTATAATCCAGGGACATTAACTTATCAGCAACTTTTCATGCTGACTAATGCTAAAAAAATAGGGAAAAAAACCTACCATAAACTTCTTTTTTGTTTCCAATGGCAAATTTACAGGACAACAGATAAAAAATTATATAGAAACAAATGAACACCAGTTAATCTATCAACTTAAGTGTCTGTCAATCCAATAACGCTTCCATAAATAAGCAGGCGGCAGTGCAGAACAGGAAGCAAGGTGATAGGCTTGTCCATCTCTTCCTGATTATCACACAGGAGACATAGAGGGTCAGGAGGACTAATCTAATTACTATAGACGCGAGAGGTCACGACTGTGACCAGTAACTGGGACCTTAACTGTGTTGTCCAGTGTGGTAAGGACATGCGGTTAGATCTTCAGACGACGAGGAGAAAGCTAGGAGCGTCTGAACGAGATAGACGGTCAGAGACCGGTTCTTGGTTTTTAACTATTAATACTAATGTAGAAAAGGCACAGGGTGCCATGTGTATGTATGTACTAATATTGTAAATAAACTAATAAAAATAGAAAGAGAGATTGGAATTACATTCTGACACAACTAGTCTCTAGCATAGAGATAATAATATATAATCATGAAAAAATGTTATTTTTAAACAAAACTACTATCTACTTCATTAATTGCTAAATACTTCACATCAGGCTACCATCTGATGATGAGATTATGTTTATGACAACGGCGACTGTTTATATTATAATGTCGCCGAATCCATGTTAGGTTTTAAACGATTATATTGGGCGATCTTTTCGAATGGTGAAATATTGAGTTTAATGTTATTTTGGGAACATATTAAAAATTTTTTCTTTAAATATGTTTGCAGATAATTTTTTAACTCAAAAAATTAAGTTAACCAAAATAAAAATAAAAAATATGGTGTTAGCTTGATAACATCGGACCATATTTGCTTTTATATATATAATTTTTGAAGTTACTCTTTATTATAAATAGTTAAATAATATAATGAATATAAAATTGACATCATATAAAAAAAAAAAGCATTATCTTCTACATTTTTCTAAAAATAAAGTAAAGGATATTTATTTAAGCTAAAACTTCCTCATTTAAGTTAAGAAATTGAAAAAAAAAAGTTGTAAAATATTTCCTAACCAAAACTTTTAACAGTCGACGTTGCTAGAAATACATGAATCCATGTTTTAAAGATAAGGAAAGATTTATCGTTGAACATTTCATTAGATAAGAACATTGTTGCATCAATGTTTTAGCTTCTTGACATGTCAGTAGGTTCATTTAAAGAGAAACGATTCTGCCTGGAAAAAAAAATTTTTTTTTTTTTTAACAAAATAGTATTGATGGCGCTCTAGGCTGTGATAGAAAGTAGAACAACATTCAGTTCACGTATTAATGGATGACATCCGGAGGCTGAGGTTTTCCACCGTCCGAGTAATATATGGAATTCCTGATTCAGTAAACACTTCATTAGCCGACCACCACATTATTAAAGCTGATTTGGAGTTAATAAGTTATGATTACACAAGTGTACCGGAATAAATTTTTAATTGAATATTTTGGGTTTGAGTCAGCGAAATTTCCATAGCAGAACGGAGCGTGATCTTATTAGTATTCTTGTATTCAAATTTCTACTTGAAGAATTAGTTTCCTATCTACATTGAAAATGAATGTTTCAGTTCTATTGATTAACCATTCAGATATTTTTTTGTTAATTCCATTGTGTTTTTTATCCAAGATGTGATTAAAAAGAATAGATTATTATTTAATATTTTTGCAAGATCTGGTTTCTAGTTAAGGTGAAAGATTGTATCGGAGGTTTGAATGGCTCAAGAATATCCATGCGATTAAACATTTGAAAATTGAAAATTTTTTTTTTTTTACAAGATATTCTTGGATTTATAAAAATTTCAAATGAAGAGCAATTAATAAGTTATAATTCATTAACTGTATTCAAATATGAACAAGGGCCAATGGCCTGATGGAGCTTTTGGAGCTTGTTGCCACAGGTTTTGTGTTCAAGTCCCGGCTGTGCCATGGACGACTGCAGGGTTCGGAATCCACTTTAAGCTGTAGGTTCCGGTCTAATATGACTATAGAGTGTTGGACATAGGATGACAACCCTACTCAGTAAAGGTCACCGTCACGGAGCCCAGACAGACTTCTACCTATGGATGCTCCATCACAACCCTTCCCTTCCTCCCATGAGACAACACGGTTTTTGGACTTGTTTTGGATGTTGGTGTCTACCAAATGGGATAAGAAACAACAGAAATGAACTAAATAATTTGAAAAGTATCATGTATGAAGCATTGTATTATTATTTTGATTATTTGTCCAATTACGATTAAAAATCCGCTAATTTCTAATGTTTTTTTATTTAATATTCTTTTCTAAATGTGTTAAAAAAAGGTAATATAATCATAACAAATGAAATGGATTTTAACTTTTATAAAAAAAAAAAAAAAATTATTCCTATTTAGTTAATTGTTCGTAAAAATTACAAGAAAATATATATCTTGGAATTTGAATGAATATAAATGAATCTGATTGAATGCTCTAAACATAGAATTTGTAGTGATAAGTTTGTGCTTTGTAAAGATTATTATTTATTTGAAGAATACTTTTCTTACTTATTTACATTTTTGTTTATATTTATTACATAATAATAAATGAAATGGATTATTCCTATTTGTTGTTGTTGTCGTTTGGGAATGAAGTGTACAAGAAAATTATATATCTTGGAGGCTCTGTGAATAATATGAGACTATATTGATTGCCAGCTTAAAAAGAGGATTAATCTTCTTTCTTCGAATTATTTGGTTTGCCGTTCTACGGTCATTTTGTGTACACTTTGGGCTCATTAAACCTGGACCATCAGTTTAACATGTATTCCGAACCATTCACAAACATCTCATGCCACCGCCAGGATTTGAACCTGAAGCCTATGTTACCAACGGTCAGAGTGCTAGCTAATTGGCCATTAGGACCCCCTTCCGAGGGATGGCTTAGACAATACATACGGATGCAACAGCTGGGCAATCAAAGACATGATGACAAAGACGTAAGCTTGACATCAGGGCAGTTGGTTACCCCTACATGGTGCGTACTGAATGGCGGATTGGGAATTCCTCCATCGGTTTTTCCGTTGGGTGGTAGGAGGGAAATAAAATACCTCCAGTACAGGAAAAACAGGTATAAGTCAATCTCTCAAGGCAATGACAGCCCTTCTCATGAGTAATCAAGGAACTAGATAAACCCTAGGCATGTTATATTAATTATAAATATATGTGTCATTTTCGTTCTTGTTCTCTGTAATGTATAAATCAAATGGGTTTTCATACATGCCGTTATGAGAATCAATTGAAATTTATTATACAAATAGAACTAATTAGCATGCCGTATGTTTATTGCTCAAATTTTAATTTTCAAGTAAACCAACTGTTTATTTGCTCTTCAAATAATTAATTTAGAAAATTAAAGGAAATAGACTTTTTTCTATTTTATGAATATAAAGACTCTTGAACAATTTAGAAATTAATTAAATAATTCCAGTTTTATGCTTAAAATGAAAAATTCAATCCTTTTTTTTTTAAAGTTTCCTTATATATTTTATTTTTTTTTTTCATGTTGCCAAATGGGAACAAATAAATTCTATTCTGAATAAATAAATTCTAAATTATCTGGCAAAAACTTATCTCAGGTAATATTATCAAACAATTATAAGCAAAAAATTTAAGCAAAACAATTATAAATTTAATTAATTTTGAAAATTAGATCGGAATGTAAAGGAAAAATTCCTTTTATGACACAGTTTCAATATTTAAAATATCCAAATATATGGCTTAATGACTTAATTAACTTAAAAAAAGCAACAACTAAGAAAAGGTTTATAGTATAAAAGATAATAAGAAAATATTTATGTTATGAAAATGTTATATAATTTAAATTAATCTTAATTAATTTATTTTAATAAAAAAAATGTCTGTAGTTAAATTGCATTATTATTTTTCAGTTAGAATATTGCATTAACAATTGTAATGCACTATTCTCACTTTAAATATATTTAGAAAAATTTGATGCATTAAAAAAGTTACTTGATAGGCATTCTAACTATTCCTATTAATTCCTTCTCTATTTATAAGAGATTGGTCAGATATTTTAATAATTATAATCACATGTAAAAAATAATAGAATTTTCCTGGAAAAAAACTGGTTTGTTTTATACAACTTCAACATTTTTACTGTGTTCAAAAAATCATAGTAAACATAAACCTAAATTTTTTTCTTTGATTCAAACAGACATCTGTTTTTGTTGTTTTAAGGTGCATAAGACTGAAAACAAATAACATATGATTGATGAAAAAAAAAAGAAAGAATTTTGAAAGATATGAATTTAAGTGATTAAAATTTTAATGCATTTGAACAACTGAGATTTTTCTGGTGAAAGCTGCTTCATATTAAAACATTAATTTTTGATTAATGTTACATGATTTTTAAACTGATGCCATATTATTTCAGAAATTAACAGTAAAAGCCAAAAAAAAAAAAAAAAAAAAGAATTTTCTAAGATATTTAAATATTAATACATTTTTTTTTATTTCATTTTTTTTTAGATTCTTATAGCAAAAATAAATTCATTTTTAACTTAATGTATCATCCCTGTATATAACAAAATGAATAAATAAATTCTAATTTTTGCTTAATATAGGTTTAACTTGGCTAAAGCAGAAAATTGCACTTCTAATTAGAATGAAGAGAAAATTTAATGCTAATTGTTTAATTATAAATAAAAGGAAAATACTGCATATGCAACCATGCTTCCTCCTACACACTTGGTAAGAGCCCTTTGGCATTCTAGAGAAATGGTCAGTTGGCCTTGAGACTCTCACCCAAGAGGAAGTACAGCGCAACCAGCGCTCCCGCTGAGAGCATTTAGCTTATAATCTCTCATTCCGAGAGGAAATATAATTTAGCGCAGACATTGGCTTACAGACTCTCACTCGGAAAAGAAGTATATTTCGCCCAACCTGCGCGTAGTTTTCGGTTTAGAAGTGGAATTCTTCCACAAACCTATAATTATCTGTCTTTAAATGTGTTAAATAGTATATGTCTCTAATTGTGACGTTTTCGCGTGTATAAATAAAGCTGTTAGTTCTCCAACCTGGGCCTCAAGTATCGCAACCTAACCACACTCAGTTACAATCTGGTTGCCTTCTGCACACTATACATATTAGATATGATTTTTTTACATTTCAAAACTGTTTATAAACAACTAATTTGCAGCATAAATTATTTACGAAAACTTTTAATGATATAATTTGACAATGAATGTACACATCATATTAATAAAATACCTTAGTAGGGAAAAAAATTTAAATTAAGTTGAATTTCAAAACTGGATTTGTGTTTTTGATATTAGTGATACTAGGAACGAAAATAACTTTTGCATTTGCCCAAGATTTTTCAAGATTAAATTCGCTTTGTTCGCGTCAAAAAAAAATTAATAAATAAATAAATAAATAATAATAATAATAATAATAATAATAATAATAATAAAAACCTTTCTGTTTTGATTAAATTGATAAGTATATCTCTCTGCCTTTTATTTAAGCAGGTGTTTGTTAGATTTTTGAAAGCTATTGATTTATTGCCGTCTGTTTCTTTCGAATCATATCGAAGAAGGAAGTTAAACTTTCTAATGTTCGATTTTGTAAGTTTATTGAACCGTTTAACAATGTTTACGTTTCTATCCTTTGTAGATCGATATTACGACAATGTCAGAAGGCGACAAGTAGGCTTTAAAATCAATCGCAAAGATCTTTAGATCAAGACAAAAGTGAGGAAAGTTAAACAAGATTTTAAAACAAGAGAGTGCCCATTGAAATGCATTTTTCACTAGGAGAACATTTAATTGCAATACACGTTTTTCGAGAGGAATTTATTTTTTGTCGTCAGCTAAGTTTATACCACACCTAAACTTGAGAAATAAAGTTGATTTTTAGCTTTTTATTTTATATTTGTATAGTAATTTATCATGAGTAATAGTCAATTAAATCTTTTAAATTAGAAATTAATTGACTTGTTAAAATCAGGGACTTCATAGATTCCTTAAGTGCATTGTGACTTATGAGAAAGCCGCATAAAAATCCAGGAAGGATATCTATGATATATTTTTATACACTATACATCTATACGCATGCATATTATCTATGATATATTTTTATGTACAAGGAAAGGATATCTATGATATATACACAGGTTTCCAAAAATTGTGGAAAAACTGCCAAAAAAATAAGAATTAAAAACTATTCAGTGTGCATCGAAAATAATGTTGCATTAGAATATGATATGAAAATTAATGTTGATGTCGTCTAATGTCATTAAAGGTGTAGCCGAAAACTGGTTTTAAAAGCTACCTGACAGCAAATTCTGTAATTAGTAAAAATTGTTTAAGGAAATTTCCAGATAGCCATGTTTTAGATATGAATACTAATCATAATTTATCTGAAAAATTGGATGGCGAGCCATTATATGACTGTGGTCTAGAGTTAATTCTATGTAAAATAGGTTGTTATCTCTTCTGTAATTCATAGACTTTGCAATGCATTTCTGGGGACAAAATTAGCTTCTAAAAGACAAGCAAGCAAGACTTTGAGCTACAAATGTTGTAGATGATCACTATTTGTAACTAACTGAAATAAAAATGTTGATTTGTAATTTTAGTCATAAATCGATAAAAAATTAAGAAAAAAATGACTTAAATTAATGACTTGATTTTAGTCATAAATCGATATTTTGGTTTATACCGATTTATCGCCTAAGCCTAGTATACATACAATTTCAAGTTAAATTCATCATTTGTAAACGTAACTAAATACATACAAAATATTTCTATTTTGAAATTATCATCATGATGATAATTTCAAAATGATTATAGTTTGTGTTAATGTATAGATGAATGATCTTATCTTAATTGTATCTCTTTGTGTTTATTTTGATCAATTTTATTTGTATTATTCGCGAAACGTATTAAAAAATATTTTTTACAAAATAATATAAACTGCAATTCGTGGAAACCAAAGTTTTCTGCGGAAAACAATTTGAATACTATTGACCTAGAAATTTTCTTGTAAAATGAATGTACAACAAGTCTCAATTCGAAGAGAATGTTTCCAAATTAAATTTTGAAAACTAATAATGGATACTGAGTAATTTCCCTGATACAAACTTTTAATCTAGCCTAGTATTTTCCCGGTGAAAATTTTTAAAAATTTATTATCTATTTCTAGTCTTGGAAAAAAAATAAGTAGAGAGTGGGTTTCTATCTAACGCTTTAATTTTTAAGGAATAAAATTTGATTTCTAAACTGCCACTCATTCTTATTTTCTATAATGCCAGACACTATGTGTTGTCACCTTCATTATTCTAAATTTGTTGAAATGTCTAAGGATTTCCACTCTAGGGTAACATTATTTTCTTCAAGCAGTATTCAAGTTTGGGGACTGATGGCTGAGTGACTGGCGCCGGTTCCACAGGTTTCAGGTTCGAATCCCGGCGGTGCATGGATGTTTGTGGTGGTTCGGAATTAACTTTAAACCGTAGGTCTCTGACTAAAATGACTGTTAGGCGTACGGTTGACAACACTACATCTCTTTCTTCTAAAAACTTCTAATCTTTTCTTCTTCTTCTCTAGTTTCTAGAAAACTTCTCCTGTTTCGAAATCTGCCAGTAGGCAGACTACCTTGGCCCACCATGGGGCTGTTGCGCCAAAGAGGAGGGAGAAGATATTCAAGAATTGTTTAGAATTGGGATAAGAAAATAATACATTTTCAACTACTATTGTCAAGATAACTTTCTGATATACTTCATTAAAAATCAGATATTAATAATTAATAATCTTCAATGCAGACCAACGAACAGTCCTATACCGATATTCTTTCTTTTCTCACCAAAATGAAAAAAAAAATAAATTATTAATTAATTAATTAATAATATGATTTTAAATTTATCTTTTATTCAAAACTCTTATTTACAATATCATCATATGAAATTATACAGTTTCTCCTTCTTAAAATTCCTCATATGTTTATGAAGATATTATCTTCATAGACATCTGCAGTCTCGAAATCTGCCATTAGGCAGACGGCCTTGGCCCACCATGGAGTGTTGATCCAATGAAGAAGAAGAATCAATTGTTTATATACTAAACGACGAATATAAGCAACTGATACCTGATAGCAACTGAATACCTTCCAAATGTGTGACATTATGACTTCTTACTGATTCAATGCCTTTTAGTAAAGATGAGCTTTGGAAATAATATAATTTGACATCCACCTCTTATTATAGAATTATATAGAATAAAACGAATTAAAAATGCAGAATTAAAAGAAAATAATTATTGACTGAAACAATGCTACGTTAATGTTTGAAAAATTCATAACATTTCTTTTTTTTTTTTTTTTTTATATTTTGTGAGATTGTTCCACCTATGATCCTTGAACTATCATTCATCATCACATCCTGACGTATCTGATCATTTTGTAGATGAATGGTTGCAGGATCGTGATTTATAATGGATGATGGTCTTTGAAATTTTCCTCGTTCAATTTTGTTTTTGTTTTTGTTTTTACTTCAGAGTTTTATTTAAGGAACTTTTATTTGAAACGTGAGTGTTTTTATAAAAATTTATTCTTTAAACTCGTGTAGATTATGATGAATTGAAGTTTCATGCACTTTGGGCATTAATTTTATTCAATTATGTGCATGTTGTTGTTGGTGTTTTTGTCTCTAAAATCTGTTTATCTGAAAAATCTGTTCATTCAATGGCTGTTATTTCTGAATTAAGAGATTTAAATTAGCAGATTGTGAACTGTTATAAATATAAAACCCTTATTAGACCTATTTTGGTCTATGGCTCTGAAAGGCTCCTATTTGGTCTATGGCTCTCTCTATTTTGGTCTTTGGTCTGTTTTGGACAAGCAAGATCTGATGAGGCCCATTTGGGTATATTTGAGCTGAAGATTTTTATGACCTTTCTTGGATGTGTTAGGTAAAGTGATGGTTGGAGAAGAATGTATAACGCAGAATTTTATACATGCCATACAGACCCAGATATTATAAAATGTATTAAAATCAAACGATTAAACTGGGCTGCTCATGTATTTAGAATGAATAATTTAAACCCTGTAAAAATGCTGAGGGAAGAAGAGGACGACTCTGATGGATAGACGCAGTTGAAAAAGATTTTGCTGTACTAAAGGTTAAGATTTGGAAGACCATTGTCACCCAGAGGAATGCATGGAAATCTCTTCAAGGGAAAGCCTTGTTCCACTCTGGGTTGTCGTGCTATTGATGATGATGATGAGGATGAATTGTTATAATGATGTTGGTTGATAAATATGCAACACGTTAATCGTATAAGCAATTAGAAAGATAAGTAAAAAAAAAAAAAAAGAAAAGAAAAGAAAAATATATTTTTGTAATAAAAATTTTTCATTGTGCATGAACGCAATGCATTTTAAAATTGTAAATATTCAAAAATGTCGAAAATCTACATTATAATTTTGGGTTAAATTTTATAATGACATCATTTTATCGCAAACAATTTGAGTTAAGATGAAGGAATCTGAACATAATGCAAGTTAACAAAAGTTTGTTAAAAGAAGTTTTATCCAGCAGTTTATGTTTCATTCATTAAAAAAAAAAAGCAGCTGTTTTATTAGATTCTTAAAAAGATTTATGATTTTTTTCCCTCACTTTATTTTGAAAAATAATAATTTTTTTCGTTTTGCTTTTTTGCTAAAAATGCCCAGAAACTTGCTCAAGGACGTGTGTTATCGCAGTAACATAAGAGCTTGATTAAAAATAAAATATAAAAAAAAAAATCGACAATGAAACAGCCAGGAAGAATAAAGATCTCTGTATAGATTTAGAAATTCTAAAAAGGTATTGATCCAATTACTTGAAATGCAAATTCTTGATTGCTATTTCAGATAATAATAACAACAACACAACAATGCTTTTTTTTTTGTCTCTCCTTGGGCGTTCTCAATAAATTTCAATTAAAAACCAGAGGAAGCAGAAAAGAACATCCCACGTCCAATTCTTCAGCGTCATAAAAGCTTTTTAAGAAAACAGCGATTATAAATAAACCCCAATGCTGCTTCAAAATAATAAAGCTTTCTCTCTATCTTCCCGACACAGATAATGGCCCGAGCGTCTGGGATATCACACAGGTCCCAGACAGCAGTATGTGTGTGTGTTATCGTTCTAGATTTTCTTTATGGCTTGTTTGGCTCACCTCTTATTCTTATTGACTAATTATATGGGAAGATGTGGGAAAAGGAGAACTAACGCGGATCAAGATGAGATCTTTTGGCTTTTTTCTTTTTGGCCCACTTGTTATCATTATGTGAGCTGGTTAAGATGGGTGGTGTTGGAGGGAATGGTGTAAACTGCGGTTTTCCTATTTTGAATGAATGTTTGTTTTTGTACTACCGGAAACCGATTGATTGAAAAATGCTGAGAGAATTGAGTTTCATTTCAATTTCGTTTATGTGCTTTTACGAACGTCAGGATTCTCTTCATTTTGACCAACAATTCATAAAAAGAAAATAATAAACAAAAGCATTAATAATATACAATAATAAGTTACAATAATCGGTATTAATTACAGTAAAACTTCATTAATTATGAAATGTAAATATTAATCTATTTATCTCTCACTCTCTCTCACTATATATATATATATTATTTTAGTATTATTATTATATTTTATTTAGCAATTTTGTATTACCGGAAACCAATGGATTGAAAAATATTGAGAGAAATGTGTTTAATTTCAGCTTCTTTTTAGTGGATTTACGAACATCAAGATTCTCTTCATTGTGACTAATAATTCATAAAAGTAAATAAAAATTAATCGATAACAATAGTAACATAGTAAGACTTCATTAATTTTGGAATATATGTATCAATCTATACATATAAAAATGGATTTAATAATGTGTATATCTTCAATAATAACTTAAAAACTACAACATTTTGAAGTTTATTGTTTTAATCTGAATTTATTGTTTGATACTTAAAATTTCTATCCAAAATTACAAAAACATTTTTATTAATTATTTTTTAATTAAATAAAATATTACTATTTAGTGCCACCAGATATAATATATGCCATGTTTTGGCGCGCCCTTAAAATAGGTGACACCAGTAGTTAAGTTTGTAAAAAAGACGGTGAAAAATTTATAATATTAATTTTCAATTTGGGGTCTGATGGCATAGTAACTAGCGCTCGGTGCCACAGGTTTCGGGTTCAAGTCCCGGCGGTGCTATGGATGTTTGTAGCAGTTCGGAGTCCACTTTAAACCGTAGGTACCGGTCTAATATGGCTGTTGAGCGTTGGGCGTAGGACTGACAACCCTACCCCATAAAATCTCTCCAGTTGGCAGACGGCCTTGGCCTACAATGGGGCTGTTGCTCCAATGATGATGATGATAATGATAATAAAATATAGAGTGAAATTTCATTAAATTTTGAAGGAATATATATATATATATATATATATGTATGTATCTTATTTCACTTATGGTCTTGGAGGGCTCAATCCCACTAGCCTACCCCAGGTGCGCGCCTATGTATATAGTAAATGTACACAAGTAGAATAAAAGAGGCATAAATAGACTAGTATTTTGTTTCCATTTTTGTGTTATTCTTCATAAATTATTTATATCAGTGTTTAATTCTATGCATTTATGGTATTACTTTTGATAAGACATTTTTTTTTTTAATTTATAAAATTGAGAATGCCCGATTATAATTTTAAAAATCGTAATTTTAAATGATTTTGATCATAATGACGTTTAATGAATTCAAAAAGAAAAATAAAGGTTTTTTTTTTTAATAAATTCTCTGTCACTTATTTAAAAATGAAATTGCATTCGAAATAACAATTAAATTTTTAAGATAACATTTTGAAATGAAAATTGTCTTAGCAGTATAGAAAAAATTTTAATTCGCAGGTAAGGCGTTATCGAATATAACATCAATCATCAGTTCTTCCGATTCTTACTCAAATGTAACATTTTGTGAGCAGTGGTTGGTAGCCTATGTATCAGTCAGAATCATCAGTTGTAATAATACAGTTTTCAGACTAAACATTTTATTTTATATTTATTTATTGCACAGTCTATTTGGAGGTTACCGATTTTAAGCAATTTATAATACAGAACCCTTAGAATTATCTCTATATTAGTCTATTATTATTATTATTATGATTGTTTTATTTCCAATGGCAGATTATGAACAGTTACAGCAAAAAAGAACAACGAAAAAAAAAAAAAAAAAAAACATACAACATACAACAAAATAATACAACAAAACATGCTGAAACAGAGTTAATCTAACAATAATGCCAAGTTGCAGATCTTTTAGCCACTAAAAAGTGTTACCAGGTGCACCACGGGGAGGTAGATCTTCTGCTCACCCATATTAGTCTATTATTGCCCATCTGATATTTTGAGAAGTTATCGAAATCATCTTCAAGTAGCATAGCATTCATTTCTATGACGCATTTTGTATGAGCTACTGAGTTGTTAATTTAATATTTTTTCGTTTCCCATTTTACAATAATTTAATATTTATTATTGTTCCAAAATATGATGCTTTTGATTTGAAGAAAGACTTTTAATGGATAAATGAAAAAGTCTTGTTATAAATAAAATTGATTAAAAATTAGTATAACAAGCTAAACTTCAATTTCAAAATGTTCATGAGTAAATGTCATATAGCATAATTAATTATTGTTTAAAACTAGGTCCCTAAATTTTACTTAAAAATATGAAAACTGTAATTGAAATAAAATATTTCGAGTATTATTTGAATTTTTATTTTATATATATAATGAAATATTACTAAAATTAAGAAATTATGATAATTAAATTAAATTTTAAAGTATTATTTTAAAATTAAAAGTATTATAAAAATTACATTATAATACTATAAATTATTGAAGTATTATAAATAATTAAATTTTAAAGTTTTCATTTAACCAGTGAATTACGATATTGTTGAATGCATATAAACTAAATCGAAAAACATCTTTATCAGATAATATTGAAGCTCACTATTATTAATTAATCATAATAATTAAAAAAATATCATTCGTAATTTATTTATTAATAAATAAAAATTTCAAAATTGAATTTAATTATTTTTATCAAAAATTAATTAAATTAGGAATTAATGATGTTAAATTTACATTAATACAGAGAGCTATTTATCTTTGAAAATATAGTTTGATGAAACAGGCTCAAAATTTTATCATAATTATTACATGAATTTATTATAAAGCTGACATGTTACAAGAATTAATGATGACTTTTTTATTTATTTTCACTAAAATTATTTTCACTTGACTTAATTAAAAAAGCAATGATTTCAATAAAAACATTTAAAGTAAAAAGTAACTAAACTACCAAAGAGGTAAAAATAAACTAATTATAACTGTTCTAAAAACAACGTAATATTTTTTTACAAAAGCAACTTTCTTTTTAAAGAATATGATTGAAAAAGAAATAGGATATTAATAATATATTAATTATAATGCTAACTGGACATTCCATAATCAATATATACTCTATATCTTTATTAGAAAAAAATTTCGATTATTCTTATAACAAACAATCGATATGAATGATAAGGATCATTAACATGCATAAACAAATATTGTCATGAGTGATTAATCGATATAATTATCGGGAAAAATCAATCTTTGGTTTTTAAAAAAATGGAAGCACGTTATCTTTTCTCACAATCGTTCTTCAATAATCATGTCAAATAATTCTTTTTTCCTTTACTGACTGGAAAACAAACATTCGA
Source organism: Caerostris extrusa (assembly GCA_021605095.1). NCBI lineage: Eukaryota > Metazoa > Arthropoda > Arachnida > Araneae > Araneidae > Caerostris > Caerostris extrusa. The sequence goes on from BPLR01005907.1 coordinate 61,713, forward strand.
ATGAACATTTTCATTTTCGATCTCCATTCATTTCTTGAAGAGAATAAAGTAATTATCTCTGCAATCTCTAACCAGTTTCATCTATTCTTCCTAGAAGTTGAATTTTTTTATCAATTGAATTTTATACACGTTTCTGCAGGGCATGAGAATTTAAAATCATACCTTAAAAGGATTAATTACGTTTCACTGATCACTATAACTGTAATCGTGGTTACAGATAATTGATTTGCTTCTTCTTTGTTGTTCATTGCCTCACATTCAAATGGGAGCATCAAGAAAAGAACAGAAACGTTTAAAAGACAATTGGGTTTTATCTTCCCATTAAATTATGAGCGATAAACTAACTTCCGAATATTTTTATAGCTGCATAAATTAATATTTTCATACTTTTTCAACTTATATTGAAATATATATATATAAATTGAAATTCTGAAAAGACTAACTTCCGCAGTTATAAAAGTATTTTGAAGCCCAGCTACTGAAACGAACTTGTAGATGCGATTTGGTTTGAATTGTTGCAGCCATGATTCGAACCTAAAGCCTGTGGTACCAAAGGCCAGAGTGCTAGCCAATTGGACATCAGGCAGCACGATTTGATTTATCGCTGTACGGTCATTTTTTGCATCCTTTTGGCTAATTAAATCGGGACCTACAGTTTAACGTGGATTCCAAACTACTAATAAACATCCATGCAATCGCCATGTTTCGACTCTGAAGCCTGTAGTATCAAAGGCCAGAGACAACTAGCAAACATCCATGCCACAACCAGGAAGTAGCTGCGATGTCTATACTAGAAATAAAAGCAATAAGTAAATAGTGCGGAAAGTTCTTGCATGCGATTTGAGAAGTGTGAATGCACAGATGTCATCTTTGAAAGTATTCATTTCAAACTGTGGTGGCACTAGTTTTACTGCAGTTAATTACTGTTAATTATTGTAGTTAATTAACATCGTGGTGGTTGTATTAAGCGAATAAGAAGATTTGTGGGATTATGGGTAGACATTTAGTACTGTAAATGTCCCCTTCCCCCATTCCCCACCTTCAGAATCAAAAAAAAAAAAAAAAAAGGGAAAATTTCGATTTAATTTTTTTCTTTCATTTTAATTTTAATTCTCCAATAATTAATTTATAAATGGGTTGTTTTTATTTAAATTTGTAAATAAGGTATAATATTTAATGCAAAAAATTACATTTCTGAATAAGAAATAAGAAAGAATAAATAAATTAAAATGAAATAAAAAAACACAACTTCCTGAACTTGTAAAAACTGTATATATGGTAGCAGCAAAAGAATAGCAATATATGGTTAAGTAGTAATAGGGTAGTAATTTACTTTTTAAAGGAGGTAACAACCATCTAGACCCCCTCATTTTCTGCAATTAACAATGGCGCGGAAGAAAGAGAGAGAGAGAGAGAGATTGTGCAATTTCACTTCGCCGAACCTCAGCCTGAAGCACAGGTGTGATCCCATCCCATACTCACGTTTATAACCTAGACAGGCAAACCACCATATGTTAAAACAACGTAACGGAAGAAAGATTTACTTTTCTTTCACATCGGAAACTGGTTCGGATGTTCTTCAAACATCATTTCCGAATAAAGCGTTACCGCTTGTCTTCTGCGACCCACTTTTCAGAACGATGTTCTTCAACCAAGACGTCTAAATCAGATTAAAAGGGGAAATCCCATCAAATCGCTTGTTGAACGTTTTGACTGCGTTCTCAAAAGGCGGTACTGTCAAATCCATTAGAAAAGAGATTTAAGAGAAAGTCATTAATCCGTCACGTTGTGAAGTTTTTGCGCGGGAAAATCGGAGTTAATTCAGCATCACCTTTTTATCGACGGTGGAATTTTTATTAGTTTGTTGGTCAATCTATGTCTTGTTTTTTGTTCGTAATTGGATGGTGGGGATTGGATTGATGCTTGCCAAAGTTTGATGGATGTAGAATTTTAGCAGTCAAAAGATTTGAACTCAATTTTATACATGAGAATTAATAAGTAAAAAAGATTGAAAACTTGTCGATGAACAATTTTTTTTGTGTTGATATGATACGTTCAAAGCATTAAGATGCAGCAAAGTATTAATAAATTTTTTTACTGTTTTGTGCTGAAAATAAGTTCTTTATTTAAAAAATAAAGTAGCCTGTTTAAAAATTAGTATACTATAAATAAAAATTTAAAAACATTATAGGAATATAGGTACAAAATAAATAAAATTAAGGCTGCAATCGAATGGGCAGATAAACAGGTTACACATAAAATTTAGAATTTATTGTAAGAATAAAATGTACAATAACAGCCATTTTAAAAAAAAAAAAATTTATAGAATTCCAAACGATTTTTTTCTAGAAAAACTCGTTTTCACTTTGAAATAAAACTGAACAATTAGAAAACTTTTAGAACAATTTTACATTAATTTTTCTTTTGAATTAAGTTTTTATCAAATCATTTAATAATTAATCAATTATTTTGTAAATAAATATTATGCATAAAAAGCTTTTTGAAAAAAAAAAAAAAGTAAAAGTGATCAAGCACACGAAAATCTCTCCAAAACGATACACATATATTTCACGCGTAATAAATACTTAAATGGACTAATACATTATTTTACTGCTGTTATTTCTTGATACATTTGGCATAATTACATTTGAAATTTAAGGATTATTTTAATTTTATTTAAGCAATATCTATTTTAAATTCAAAATATCTTTTAATTTCAATTATCTTTTAATGGGAAATAAAATCTTTTCTTAAAGCTTAAATGTTTTATGTTTTATCCATTATTCTCATGCTTATTCACAGTTTAGATTATTCCATTTTATTTATTGCTTTAACAAAAATAAATAAATAAAATTTTTCAATTTACGAAAATCCTTTTAAAGTGAAATGAATTTTTAGAAGTGAGCTTTAGAAAAATGAAATTGGATAACAATGTTTTATAGATAAAGTATTATTAATATTTTTATATAAAAATAAAATGTGTTAAGTTAAATTATTCGAATAGAATAAAAAAATGAATATTTAATTTAATTATTAGCTCGTGAAAATTTTTTTAAAAAATTGATCCTCTGGGCCGAAGAAAGAAAAACTATCAATAAATTAAATTCAGACAATAAATTATGTTCATCAGTTACCGTTCAAAAAAGAAAGAAAACATTAAATAAAAATAAAAACTACAAAATTTCAATTTTATAAAGAAACTTGTAAAAAGAAATTTTAATAAAAAAATCATGTGAAAGAAATTTAAATAAACCAACAAGAATAGCATGTGAAAGAAATAATAAAAAAAAAATAAACTAATAAAAAACATTGAAAGTGATCGAAAAAACGTAAAAAAAAAAAAAAAAAAAAACTCATCTGACCAAGGACACGAAAAGCCTTGCCGTCGAAAACAAGAATTTTATGAGTAATGAAAAATAATTATTTGCCAATATTCATTTAAAAACTACATTCTGAAATGACATAGTCAATAAAATACGCATACAAAATAAAATAAAAATATTTCAAAAGAATGAAATCAAATTTCAAATTAAATAATTGTTTTTTGTTTTAAATTATTCATTGTTATCAACATTTTTCGCCATCATTCCTAATTTATTATTTCCTTTCATGGTTTTTTTCTAAGAAGTGAAGTTTTCAAGAATATTATTAAACTAAACACCGAGATACGCATATAAAATGAAATGTTCTCCAAAACGCTAAAAATTCACCAAAATAAATGAAATTAAAATTCACTTTAATTAAAATTAAAATTCACTTTTTCACTTTTTTAAAAAATAATTCATAGGTCAAGAATATTTATTAACTAAATTATCATCATTCCTCATCTAACATAGTTTTTTCCATTTTCTAAACATTCAAATTTGCTGAAAATATAACTTATTTGAATAGATTTTTTATTACATATGATTGCAAGCAAATCTGATTGTCGAATTCATAAACTGACATCGAATTTTTAAAAACCGTTAGTTTGCAGTATTGAGTCAGGCAGAGATCACGTGACAACTATCAATTAGCAAGAATTAAATACTCTTTCTACTACAGCTGCTGCAGTGGAAATAAATTACCGACTCGGCCAGAAATTCTCTCCTCAAGAAATTACCGATAGGAAATTGAGTTTTAATAGAGCAGGGTAATTCTACGTTATAGGTTTTTCGTGTGGCGATTAAGTTAATTGGCGTTTTGAAAAACTGACCCGCTGCGGAGTTTGTTTTGCATAACGAAAGTGACACCGTTGGGAAGAAATGTGAAAAACTGTGTTTTTGGGGTAAGGATAGCTCCACCTTTGAACAGCGTACTCGCTGACGCCTTAAAAAACTTCAGAAAGGGATGTTTTTTTTTATTATTCAGTTGAGACTATTCTATTGTAAGAAGCTACCAGTTATTTTACACTCTGTGAGTTAAACAATAGAGCTTGAGTTTGCCTGCGCAGCTGATAATCTGGGAGGTTATATTTGTTTTTCTTGTATGCTGTCACATGCTATGAGTGGCTCTTTGCTATGAATTCCTTATAAGGCAAAGCTGAAAAATTATTACTCTTAATGCATGTAAACGATTTTTAATATTCAGTATGAGTAAGCGTATTTGTAACACTGCAATTTTCATAATTAAACGTTTTTTATTGCCTACGGTGACTCAAAAAATGAGTGATTCTCTTTTTGCAAAACTTATTTGCATTGAAAAAATACTTTAGTTTAATGACTTTTTCAAGCTAAAACTTATTATCATCTTATTATACTTTTTCTGGAATATAATAAAAAAATCATCCATTATTAAAGATGTCAGTTTTTAACTACGTAGATGATATTATAATCTAGTTTAAGACAGCCTATTGTTTTTATTAGGCATAATTGCATAAAATTTTAAATTAATTGAATTTAATATATAATTACACAACTTTTGACAAAATAATGAAATTTAATCAGTTTTTTTAATGTTTAATTAAAAAACAATAACAATATAATTGAACGATAAGTTTGATTTCAGTTAAAAGTACATGATGTACAAGTACTTTCAATTTTAAGATGGAAAATTCTATATTGTATTTTCAGCTTATATACTATATATATATAGGATATATATTAGTGGGATACTAGTTTTAATTTTATTTAATTTTTTTAATTTCAAAATATTTAGCTCGTAATGATTATAATTTTTTAAAAAATAAATGCAGACTAATATTATTTAAAATACTTAAAAATTCCTTTTTTTAATTTTTAGTGCTATTAGATTAAATTTTTATACGATTTATTACAGAATACTTTGTTTTTAATTTGATTAAGCTAACACGAGATAAAATATTATAGAGTTGACAAAAATTTAATAAATTATTATAGAGATTTTCGACATGTCAATATCATCATTGAAAAAGGAGTGATATTTTTGGGACTTTTTACCGGAACAAATTTAAATTGATTTTTATATCTATACTAATTGAAATGTAAATGTAAATAATTTATCGGTACATTATTTTACATGTATATATAAAAACATAACTAAGAAATTATTTAAAAGAAATTTTTGCAAAAGAAAAAATTTGTATCACTTTTTCGTGTTTGCTTAAAAAAAAAAACTGCATAAAATATTTTAATTTTATTACTTAATTATGGTTATAATCACAAAAATATTTTAACTTTTGACAAAAGTGCCCGCAAAACCAGCTTAATAACATAACAGATTACACAGAAATTTATAATTATGAATTTAGTAATTTTTTTTTAAAAAATATTCGTTTCAATTCTAATAATAAAATAATGGCAATCAATAACAGCACAATTTTTTACATATTTTTAAAAGAATATTTTATACTTAAAGAATATTTTATATTATTATAATTATTTTATTTTATTTAGAATTATAATTATCAGATTATTTAATAAATTATTTCATTAATAAAAATTAATTAAGAATTAAAAATTTTATTTTATTTAGAATTATTTAAAAGAATATTTTATACTTAATTAATGTTGTAATTAAAGTAGCTAATAACAAAATAAATTAATATTTTTAATTAAAGTATTTAGTAATAAATTCTATTAAAAGAGGTAATCACAATAATTAGTTCTTAGTACATATTGTAAAACTATTCTATTAGTGTGTTATTCATTAAAATGAGATGATCAAATCCTTTGTAATTAGGAAATTTTTAATTTACTTTTTCAGAATCAAGCTAATTATTCTTTTTTATTTATTTTTAAATTAAATATTTTTTAATGAATGTAAGTCACATTTGAGGCATACAGAGCTTCTCGGAATTTTCTCCAAATTCGTGAAATGGGAACCATCGGAATTGAAACTGGGTTAATCTTATAAAAATTTTTCTTTTTTCTGAATTCTTAATTTGATTAATGGTTTCCATTTCCTGTTGGACAATTGATGACATCTCAATACTTATTCCGAACCAGATACTCATGCAAAGTGTTCGGTCTTTTAGCAAACGATTTTATCTAAATATATGTGTCCCAGGAACTGTTGCCACATCGTCATTAAAAATTTACGATGCTCTTCGAAGTTTTCCTTCAGCTGAGTAAATGGCGACTTAATGTAAGCGGAATGGATGATTCGTCTGCCCAGGAAGCTTCATGTTTATGGATAAATTGCTCTAAAAATCAAGAAAAGTAATAGCGAACTGGTTGCAAAACGCGGTCTTAAATCTTTTGAAGGAAATAGCCGTGACAGCGTAGTGTTAGAAGAACAAAACGCGTTTTGTTGTTGCTTTTTTACGAGAATCTTCTAATTAACCTCACTTTTAAAACGTTCTAAGTGTCAACTTGTTTTTACTTTTACCTTTCAACAAAGCCAAAATTTTGTTAGCTAAAAATTTCTCAAGTATGTAACTATTAGATGTATAAGGTTTTGTAACGTAGTAATTTGTATTTAATGTACTCAAATTTTTAAAGAAGTCGAGGTTAAAATATCTGTGAATAATTATCAGTTGAAAATAAAAGAGGAGGTTAATGAAGATGAAATATAGAGTAGGCGATTTAAAAGGTAAAACTAGTTTAGTACTTCTTTGATGTTACCATTAAAGTAAATATCTCAGTTTATCGAATTTTACAGGGAAAAAAAAAAGAAAAATAAATAAATTTAGAATAAATTGATAACATAAAAACGTACTTACTACATTTACTTACTGAGGTTTTTGAAAAGGTCGTTTGATTAACATTAATTTTTACTGTTTAACATACTATATTAAACATCAGATGTTTTCTGTTTAGTATCGTAGTATCGTATTAAACATCAGATGTTTTCTGTTATTGTAACATCTATAAAAAGTAAATATTTTTACTCAAATGCATATAAAATAAATGACTTGTTTTAATCTTTTAAATTAATATTTTTAAATTTCAGTTTTTCATAAAAATTTTAAAAAATTGTAATGCGCATCACATCAAACTGTGACATATTTTGTTTTCAAGAAATTTGCTTTTACTTTACAATATGAAAGAATTACAGGCCAATTAATTAATGCTGACTTTAATATGAAAAGGAGAGGGAATAGAACGAATTATATTTATAAACTAAAAATAAAAATATAGTTAAAATTATTTATGTTTTCGAAAACCAAAAATAAATGTATAATGCATTAAAAGGACTACTTTTGATTCTAGAATAACTGATGACTTAGGTTTAATTCAAAATAAAATTGGAATTTTGTGACGGAAAACCCCTAAGACTTTGACGATTGAATATCACCAGTATTTTATGATATTATAGCAAACACATATTAAAATATTTTTATTTATGATGATATATTTATTTACTTATATTTTAATACTTTAATATATATCACTACATTCACTTCATTTATGAACTTAATTTCATAAAATCAAAAAATTAAATTTCACATTCTCTTCAAATCCCACATTCAACTATGCCTCAATTTATTAATTATTTGAAACAATAAAATACAATGTAAATTTACTATTTCAGTAACACAATTTTGATTGTGATTTTCGAAATGTTTTTATTGTATATAGAGATTGTAACTTGTTTTTATAAATTTTTTATGTGTTAATACTATCATTAAATTTAATGGAATTTCATCATTATTATTATTATATTTTAGAACTTCTACGATTTCAAGGAGCCTTGAACTTTTCAATTTCGGAACAGTTAATGCGCTGTTGCAGTGTAAGAACATCCTTTAAATTTTTAAACAAGGAAAAAATGGTGAGGATTTGTTGCTTAAGAGGCCAGTCTTAAGCATAATTTTAATAAACTTTCGCGTGATTTCAGCACGACTATTTGTTTCGAATTATACAGTTTGAGAGGTTGAAGAAATAATTTAATTATTTACTTCGCAACGTTATTTGCATAAAGGTTGTTCCGAATAATTATTGCTACGATACTAAATAATTTAATAACATAATGATGCATAATTACAATAGAAATCAGTATGATTTTGGTCAGGTTTATGGTAAGTATTTAATTTTTATGTTGAAAGAAGTGCACTTTAAGTTAGGGAAATACATAAAATATTTTATTATTGATTATTTTTTTTTTTATATTTTTATTATACGTTATTGATGTAATTACAATAAAAACATTTTTTTCAAAAAAAAAAATACATTTAAATGTATGGAAAAAAATTAATTGTTATGTATTAAAACAATTAGTTTACCAAGCATTTAAATAAAATAAATAAACTAACGTTAAAATTAAAATTTAATTAAAATTTTTTTGTTAATTTATTTTCATTTAATTATTATAATACTTTTTATAGACACTTATAATATACGTCATAGAAATGGATAAATAAAATTAAAATAAGAGTGTTGTATTAAGGAAAACATATTTTAAACATATTAATTGAAAAAAAACAATTTTAAATTATATGAATTAAATTTTTTTATTAAAAATAATTACTTTCATTTTAAAATTTAAAGTTCAAACATGGAATATAAAATTACTTTATAATTTTTATACTTTATACGATCATAATAATAAACTACGTAATTTAGGATTACTTTATAGAAAATTCAACATTTTTTTTTAGAAAATAACGGGAAATCAGTGATAGTTTTAAAGGAATTTTAGGAATAAAAAAATTATTTTAAAATTATCTTTCTAATTAAATTAAATTCATCATTTCTACGAAGGAAAATAAAATAAATAAAAAAATTATTAACAAATTCAGAAGAACCTATTAAAGATTAGAATGTATTTTCAATAATGCTAGCTAATATGATAATGTGCTTTTTTTCTGATAGATGAGTTTGTTAATAAAAAGTGATTCATTTATACGATTTTAATTGATTTAGATGAAATAATATGATTACAATATTATATGCATTATAAATGAACTTGAGAATAAAATATTTTTGAATATGCGGTAGCAACTAAGAGTCATTTTAAAATTTTCCAGACAAAATAAATTTTAAAAAATGATAGTTGAAATTTTTTTAATACAATTTATTCAAGGAAAAATTTACCGATCTGTAGTTTTTACAGAATATTTTTTGACTATTCTAATAATTACTAAATTATTGGGTTTTAACATCTTTTGACTATATATATATATATTTGAAGATTACAGTTCTTTTTACTACCAGTTACTTGTTTTACATTCATTTTTCTAGAAAAAAATTCTTTTTTTAATAAATATTTTTAAAAAGTGAAATCAAAATAGTATTCAATCTAAGACAGTAAAAAAAAAAGAACAAAATTATAACAAAAACTTTGTATAAAAATCGTAAAATAGAACGAAAAATCCTTAAATAAGTTTTTGATTTTATGTAATAAATAATAATGCCGGGTTTTGAGAATCGCTGAAAAAAAGAAAAAAAAAAATGATACTATAAACTTAAAAAAAAAAAAAAAAAATTACATATTTTTAGAAAAATTATGATTTGAAATAAATATTTTTAAAAAGTAATGTTAATAAATAAATTAAATTTGTTTTTCAACATGATAAAAGATTTGAGTATTTTGTTATGAATGTATAACACCACAATAAATTTACGAGATATTTCAACCAAATGAAATGACTATTCGCTAAATATTAAAATCTATTTAGTTCAATATTCAAATAACATTAATTAAAAAATGTTTAATTTAAAAAAATTATTAAAATATTCAAATTTCATTTACGCTAAGCGATTCTTTCACGCTTCCCTTTGTAAAATAGTAAGAACAGTTCTCACAAACTTCATTCACAAAAAAAAGAAAAGACCAATCAAACTTTCTCTTTAACGTTTACTTTCCACGCATAACAAAGTTTCATTTTTTATCAATGAAAACACTTCTTATCTGTCTGCCCGTGAAGAAACACAAGCGAGTTCAACAACAAAAAACAAACGAACAGCAAAAGTGAGATAATTTTCATTGATGATTGTTATCTCAGCGGATGTCAAATCTACACAAATGATTCAAACCGAGTATTGGAAGCTCACACAAAATGCCAAAGTCACTTAGAATGGTTGAAATACGACAAAAATAAAATAAAAATAAAATAAAGAGCGATATCTAATTGCAGATGCGATAAATGCGATTTGACATGCGATAAATCGATGTGACGAATCTGATTTGGATAAGTTGATTTAAGACTATTGATGGAAGACAGAATAGATTTTGAGGTTGAATTCAATTAAAATATGATATATTTTTTTGTAAAAGCATAATATTCATGTGAAATAATTTTTTTGTTGCTTTAACCAAAATCTTGAATTTGGACTTTAATGGATGTAAAATATTTAAAAGGAATGGTAAATAGGATTTCCATATAAAAAATTTGAGAACAGGTTTTTCAATCGTAAAATAATATATGTTTATTTTTTTTTTTTCTTATTTTACTATTTATTGAATTTGGTTTCAAATTCAAGATTTGTTTTCATTTATTTTATTTTATTTAAGAAGAAAGCACTAGTAAGTTAAAAATCAGATTAGTACTGGGCAAAATAAATTAAAAACTCTTTTTTAATCATTTTAAACTTTCGTAATAATAAAATTCGTTCTTATTATCGAATCAAATAGTTTTTATAGCATAATATTCATAGGAAGTAATTTTTTTTATTATTTTAAAAACAAAATCTCAATTTGGACTTTTAATGGACGTAAAATATTTAAAAGAAAATGATAAACAGGCGTCCATATAAAAAAAATTGAGAACAATTCAATTGAGAATTGAGAATTTCAATTTAAAAAATATCTGTTTTTCTACTTTTATTATTTTACTAGTGATTGAATTTGGTTTCAGTTTTAAGATTTGTTTGCATTTATTTTATTTAAGGTTAAAAAAAAAAAATCAGACTAGTACCAGGCAAAATAAATTAAAAACTCTTTTTATTAATCATTTTTTAAACTTCTGCAATATTTTCTGTATTAAAATTCGTTTATATTATCAAAATCAAAATAGCTTCATGGCGTAATATTCACGAAAAATAATTTTTTGTTATTTTTCAATCAAAATCTTGCATTTGGACTTTAATGGATGTAAAATATTTAAAATAAAAGGTAAAGCAAGGACTTTTATAGAAAAATGAGAACAAGTTTTTTTCAATGTAAATAATATATGCTGGATTTTTCTTATTTTTACTATTTATTGAATTAGGTTTACTTTTAAGATTTGTTTGCATTTATTTTATTCAAGAAGAAGGCTGTAAATTTGAAGAAAAGTTCAGATTGGTACTAGACAAAATAAATTAAAAACTCACTTTCTAATAATTTTGAACTTCTGTAGTACTTCTGTGATAAATTCGTTCGTATTACCGAATCAAAATAGTTTCATAGAATAATTCATGGGAAATAATTTATTATTATTATTTTTAACCAAAATTTGGACTTTTAATGGATGTAAAATATTTAAAAGAAAAATAAACAGGACTTGCATATATATAAAAAAAAATGAGAACAAGTTTTTCAATCGTAAAAAAATATATTCTTATTGCTTTCTTATTTTATTTATTGAATTAGATGTCTTTTAAGATTTGTTGTTTAATTTTTGTAAGACTAGAAGTTAGAAAAAAATACAGGTTTAGTACTAAGTAAAGAATAAATTTCCAATCTCTTGTTGTAAGCATTTTTCCAAATTTCTGTAATACTTCTGCATCACAATTTTGTTCATGTGTGGAATCAAATAGTTTCTTTTATCAAGAGCGTTAAAATAACAATATAAAAAATTTTTAAGTCAATTCCTACAGCAATATTGCGTGG
>BPLR01005908.1:0-41245 GCA_021605095.1 Caerostris extrusa
TGAGGGGCTAACTAAAAATCATATGGATTTAATGCTAATAGTGCCATCATGTGTCAGCCTACGAACATGTCATTTCACCTGTTACTTTGGTTTCACCCTTTGGAAATAGTTAATGAACTTGTTATACGAATACTTTAGACATTACCCTTCGTAAGTCACATTAAACTCTAGTTACAGGTATGGTTGAACCACATTATAATGCACGTGAGCTGATTGCTGTATGCTTAGTGATTGTGCACCAGTATCATTATGTACCCTCACGATTGTAATAATTGGTACTGGAGAGGGTCTTCAACTGCGTGGAATATCCTAAACCGGAAGCTTAGTGTTTCAGATGCTTCCACACTATTCCCGCAGCTTAATCAAATGCTGAGAATGTTCCTTTACCCCATTTCAACTCATTTCATCGACCAGAGCTTCCGTAAGAACTACTATCATAGATTCGAATGCATGTTATATATAATTAAATCATTAAACATTTAGCAGGCTTATTGATGCATGCCTTATTCATGTCATATGATACCAGATGAAAAGTTTGAATATAACATATTGCAACTTTCACCATAACATCAAGCATGATTTTTATTTTCGTGTATTAAAATGTACATACAACATACATTGATGTTTTTTTATCAAACTATTGGGATTGTGAGTGAGCGATATGCATGTGCTAATTCCATGAAATTAAATAATTAAACACATCATCTTCTACTATCGAGAGATTTCAATTAATTTTCTCTTCTCATGTTATATAAAATCCATTTCCCCAGGGGAATATGGATTTGAAGATTGCATGTCACTCTGAGCTTAATATATCTTTTTTTATTGGGTTTAAGACATCGAATTTTCGAAATACTTTGAATATTTAACTTTGCTAAGTAAGAAGAGCCTGATGACAGAGTAACTAGCGCTCTGGCGCTCAGTACCACAGGTTTTCGGGTTCGAATCCCTGGCTTGGTGCCATGGATGTTGTAGTGGTTCAGAATGCACTTTTAAACGGTAGGTCCCGATCTAACAGGATCGTAAAGCGTTGCGAGGGGCATTGTTACACCGCGTCCGTGGCTTATTTTCAAGTTATACGCGCCCCCCAGTAATGCAAAGTGAGTAACGTCTGTGCGGCGCTTGCCTTAAGGCATCAAAGACAAGTGTCTAAGTGTTTTGCTGGCTGCATTGGTACAAAAAAAAAAAACTTGCTAAGTAAGAGGGCCTGATGACTGAGTAACTAGCACTCTGACGTTCTATGCCACAGGTTTCGGGTTGAGTCCCTGGCGGTGCCACGGATGCTTGTAGTCGTTCGGAATCCACTTTAAACCGTAGGTCCCTATCCGTAAATTAGGCATAGAGCTAACATTGGGCAGATGGCCCTCGCCCCCACCATGGGGCTGTTGTGCTAATGAAGAAGTTAGGGAAAAAAAAAAGAAATTGTTACGTTGGAAATATTAAACTCTTTTTTAAATATTTCATTTTCTTTATATGAAATTATAATTTCTTTGAAACTGAAATTTGGACTTTTGTTTTGCATCATTTAAAATTTGCTAGAACAGGTAGGAAAATAAATGACCGATGACCTACGAATTATGAATGCAGCATAAGGTAATAGACACCTCATCTGCTGCACTTCAGGCCACTTTAAATGTTAGCATTGCAATAACTCTACATGGTGGCATTATCTATGCGACAAATGATTCTTCCTTGACTTCCACTTTGCCAGATATGTACCAATTGATGATTTTACAACACTGTATCTTTAAGTTACGAACATGGTTCTTTATTTCATCACCAATCACTAGTAAAGAATTTATGCTTTCAAATAGAAGCTGCACGTCTAAAATTTTTATGATTCGATACCAAATTATTTACAAGTTTTTATTTACTCCTGCGACATCCTGAAAAACTGATTTAATGCTGATAATGTGCTGATTTAATGCTGATATTGGACTGCAACTGAAATAATTTATTTATGCTGCTAAAAACTGCATGTATTATAAAATTTCATTTTTTTCTAATAATTTTCCATGGTGTTGTTATATTCTTGAAATGAAATGAAATATTTTTGACACAAAATCACTGATAGAAAAATTTGATTCAAAAATTTGTCTTATCTAATTTCAACAGGGGCCTAAATGGGCGAGTGGCTGGCGCTCGATACCACAAGATACGGGTTCCCGGCGGCGCCTTGGATGTTTGCAGTGTTTCGGAATCCACTTTAAATTGTATGGTCCCTGTCTAACAGGATCGTAGAGAGTTGTGGGGTTATTGTTACGCCGCGTCCGTAGCTTATCTTCAAGCGCCCCTCCTGGGTAGTGCTAAGTGAGGTGATGTCAGTGCAGCGCTTGCCTTAAGGCATAAGTGTTTGCCAGCTCATTAGAAAAAAATTCTTCAAAGAAAAATTTCTAGCCTTACTTGAGCATGATAGATGTATCTTCTGTTCAATATAGATATTTGTTTTTCGTTTTCTTTTATTCAATATAGAGGCTTGTTTTCCATAGCCAATACAATGCAAGATAGAGTGTACCTTGAGCAAGTTATTTTGTTAGTCGTTAATTTCTTTCCAATGGATTCCAGCCCACTGTAGGAGAATTATGAGCAACGAAAAATCTGATATACTGGCTAAGAAAGGAAATTTGATAAAGCAACGCATTTATCGACTGCTTTTATTTAATACGATTAAATTATTTGTTTGGTTTGTCGCTGTACGGTCATTTTTTATGCACACTATAGGCTAAATAGACTGGGATCTGCAGTTTAAAGTGGATTTCGAACCACTCACAAATATCCGTGTCACCTCAGTTCGACCTGAAGTCTGCGGTACCTAAGACCTGAGCACTAGCCAACTAGCCACCAGACCGCAATTGTTTGTTAACTTGACTCTTAAGAAACTTCTTAAACAAGATATGATTCAACACGCTATAGATAAGAGATGGAGAATTCTGGAGGGGAGAACTATTCCCAGTTTTCCTAGAAAGATAGGGGTGGCTATCTAGGCGTTTGACTTGTCATGACTTTTACGTGACCACCTCTATAGGAGTGAAGAGGTTCTCCAAACCATGTTTTGTGTGAACGCTAGTCGGCCTATGACTTTTGAACATTTAAATAACTATAATGCACTTTCTCGGTATGAGGGCAGGGTCAAAAAGTACTGGAGAGCCCGTGAGTTAATTGCTTAGGCGTCAATGTTCGGCATTTATAAAATAAATAAAATAAAAATGAATAAATTTTGTTAGTCGATTTGTTATTACGAATTATTTGTTATTCTTACATTATTCGAAAATATTTTTCAGAATTTTAATGCATTTTTATAACAAAATTAAACAACACTAGGATATTCAATTAATGGTAAAAATGCTTGTATAATTATCAGCGATTATGAATGCTATGTTTTCTGTGTATTGCTTAATAGTGCGTTTGGTTGAAAAATTCCTGTAAAACAATGCTTTTAATACATATTAAAAAGCGTAATTGCAATACCGAATAATAACTTTAAATCATTCAGCACGTGGCAGGAAATCATACATCGAAATTCAAATTTTAGTTATTAAATTCCAAAAACTATAATTTGTATTATTCTTTTAATAGTTTTAAATATATGTAGGGACATTCAAATCTAATTATTTTTGAAAGTCCAGAATTCTGACAACAATTAAGTAAAATAGCCATCATTTCAATTATCTTTTTTTATTTTTAAATTTCAATCATAAAAATGGAACTTTTATTTTAAATTAAAAAATAAATTTTAATTAATTACTCACAACAAATATTACTTTTAAATCCTTTAAAAAATGATTTAACATTTTATTTACTACGAATCTATAAACTATTTTAGGATTTTTATCTTTATTTAAAACACGGGAATTAAACACAATTTTTTATTTAATAATCTCTCCCTCAAATGCCTGAACAGCCCCATTTTCAATTAAACGCCATTTCCATTCACACATTATTTACACGAAGGACTCACTTCCGGTTTCCCCTCCTCTTCCCTTCCGGTTGGGGGAAAAGAAAAAGGACAGATGTTTCTTCCGCGCATGCTCGCTGGAATATTCCTTTCCCGATCGATTGGACTGTGGGAGGTGGGTGAATGGGGAAGGGGAGATCTCCAGAAACAGCAGGGGGGTGGTAAAAGGGTGATGCAAAATGGAGGACCGCCGTTCGCCGGATCGTCGCTCCAAAAGATCCTCTTTAGCCTCGAGTCGAATTTTAGAAGCCGACATTCCACCCGTCAGGACCAACCCAGGGCCCTAAAAGGTAACCTTCCGAAGGTTTCTTGCTTTTGTTTGCACTCGGTTTGCACTTCACACGGACACGATGTTTCCGTGTGTGTCTAGTCTGCCCATGCGTGTTGCCGCGCTTTACACTGTCGATAGAGTACTAGTGTTCTTTTTCTTTCTTTCATACTTCGTTACTATAGTTCAGGAGTTTGGTTAACTTTGGTAAACACAGATTGCTAGAGGGTGTTCAGGAATGACAGCGTGTTCATGTGGTAGATGATTCCTCGTAAATATATAGGAAAAAGTTTTTTTTATTTATTGGAAATAACAATGTGGCAGTGTACTAGTACTAGTGTTATTTTCTTTCTTTTATAGTACGGGAGGAGTTTGCTTAATTTTGGTAAACACAGATTGCTAGAGGGTGTTCAGGAATGACAGCGTGTTCATGTGGTAGAGGGATTCCTCGGAAATATATTGGGAATTTTTTTATTTATTTATTGGAAATAACAATGTGGCAGTGTACTAGTATTAGTGTTCTTTTCTTTCTTTTATAGTTCGTTACTATAGTTCGAGTTTGGTAAACACAGATAACTAGAAGGTGCTTAGGAATGACAGCGTATTCATGTGGTAGATGATTCATCGAGAATATATTGGGAAAAAGTTTTTTTAGTTGGAATAACAATGTGGCAGTGTACTAGTACTATTATTCTTTTCTTTATTTCATAGTTCGTTACTATAGTTCGAGTTTCGTTAACACAGATTGGTGTTAACCAAACTGGTTAACACGGAGGTTGCTAAGGAATGACAGCGTGTTCATGTAGTAGAAGATTCATCGTGAACATATTGAGAAAAAGTTTTTCATTGGAAATAACAATGTGGTTTATTAGTACTAGTATTCTTTTCTTTCTTTCATAGTTTGCGACTATAGTTCGAGTTTGGTTAACTTTGGTAAACACAGATTGCTAGAGTGTGCTTAGAATGACAACGTATTCATGTGGTAGATGATTCATCGTAAATATATTGGGAAAAAGTTTTTTAATTAGAAATAACAATGTGGCAGTATACTAGTACTAGTGTTCTTTTCTTTCTTTCGTAGTTCTTTACTATAGTTCAGAGTTTGGTTAGCTTTGGTAAACACAGATTGCTAAGAGGGTGTTCAGGAATGACAGCGTGTTCATGTGGTAGATGATTCATCCGAATATATTGGGAAAAAGTTTGTTTTTTTATTAGAAATAACAATGTGGCAAAGTCATCCTTCTTAATTAAAGAAAAAAATAAACTGTTTTGATCATTATATACATATATCGTTGATTATGAAAAACAATATTCTGTTATTTTGTATAAAAAGAATTTGTTTTAATGTTTACTTGATTTGGGAGCTGTTGTCAGCATATAAAACAAATAAGCACTTAGGTTTTAGAACATTATTTTCTATATATGATGAAAATATTCGAGTGCAAGATTTACTTTTTTTTTTTAATCTTCTATTATATAAAAATATTCAAACGCACAAAAAAAGAAAATATTTTTGTGAGGTATAAAATTTTTTTACACTTATTTTCAAGAATCTTAATTTTTAAAAAATTTTTTACTTCTTTTAATAATACAGAAAATATAAACAAAAGATTTTGAGAGGGCATGTAAACAAATTTACTTTTTTGAGGAATATCAATTTAATAAATCAATTATATAAAAGAATAAAAATAAAAGACTGTATTGTAGATTTTATTAATAATTGCAAATACTTATTCAAAAATTTGCATTATTTGCTTGCTGAATTAACACGATGTGTTAAAGCATAACTTAATAGTAAACGGATTTAAGTTATAATCATCAGTTTTTTAAACGAACTAAACTTTTTAATAACCGATGATTTACAACTTCTTTTTGAAAGTAGAAAAGCATTTATTTATACACTATTTATTTTAGCATGATTTGATTTGTATTCATTTTAATAAGCTAAAAGATTATTTTTATCTAAGTCATATATATATATTAACAAAAATTAACAAACACATACTTCTTTTTTTATGACAATAAATGCCGTTATCGTTTATATTTCCAAAAAAACATTAAGATTTGGAATTCTAAATTATTATCACTAATAAAAACTCAACTGATAAAAATAAATTTATCTATAAATAACATTTAACGATTCTAACATAAGTGAAAAACACATTAGCTCTAACAACATCATCATCATTAATATTAATTTTATTAAAAAATATAATATTTGTTTTCAAAACATTTAAATTTGTACTGAGGCTATTCTAAACTTCTAAACTTTTATTTTTAGAATTGCTTCATGAATTGTGTAAATTTTAGGAAGTAAAACTATGAGAAATATATTCTTTTACCATTATAAATAGTAAAATATAAATAGTAACTTTTAAGCCGTTCTATTTAAATAATTTGGAAGAAATAACAGACTATTGTTCTAAAATATTTCTGTTCTAAACGTAATTGAGACTATTGTTATTATAACTATTGTCAAAATATTGTTCTATACTAATGTCTATATTGTCAGTCTAGATATACTATTGTCTATATTGTCAGACTATTGTTCTAAATTTTTAAAAAAAAATGATTTATTTTTAAATTGGTGTTGGAATGAGAGGAAGAAATTTTTTTTGAAGATGTCCCATTTAATATTATTAACGTCAATTAACAAAACCTGTTTTTTTTTTCTCTCATTCAAGCATGATGCCATTTTCAGAATAAAATTCGGTACGTAATACTGTGTTATATTAAAGGAATTTTCTGAATATATGTTTTAAAAAATAAAAATATTGAAAAGACTTTCGTTCTATAAGAGAAAAGAACCGGGTATTTGCGTTCGAGATTATTTCAACGAACAGTATTCTGTTCCTTCATAAAGGAAATTATTGTTAATTAGGAATAAAAAAAAAAAGAATGTTTTCCTGAATCAATAAGTCATATTATTATTTTATAAAAATATATTATTTTTGATTAAACTGTTTGTTCCGAAATATTTTATATAATCAACAAACAAGGAACATATAACATTATACCCAAAGTTTTCAGTTAAAGTTAAAGATAAACAATTTTTATTTGTTCTTTATTGAAGATAATTATCGTCAGTATTTATATAAGAAGTTTTCATGCTGCTCGTATGGAAATGTAACCAGGACAGATGTTTTTCAATGTTGACAGAATTATAAAAAGTTATAAACACCTGCATAATATTTGTTTTCCAATCAGATAAGTATACTTTAGTTTTAGAATAACCTTAGTACAAATTTAAATGTTTTTGGAAGAACAATATTCTTTTATTTTAATAAAATTAATATTATTATGATGATATTAGAGCCAACGTGTTGTTTTTGCTAATGTTAGAATAATTTAAACGTTATTAAAAAAATGTTATTTATAAGTAAATTTTTTTCTTCATTCGAGTGTGATGCAATTTTATAATTTCAAATCTTAAA
This sequence comes from Caerostris extrusa, assembly GCA_021605095.1. Lineage (NCBI taxonomy): Eukaryota > Metazoa > Arthropoda > Arachnida > Araneae > Araneidae > Caerostris > Caerostris extrusa. Next base: position 7,658 of record BPLR01005908.1, read on the forward strand.
ACAATGTTTTGGAAATATAAATGTTAACGATATTTATTGTTCATAAAAAAGAATGTGTTTATTAATTCTAGTTGATATTTATATATGATTTATATATTTTTTATTACATTAATGGAATTAATATAAATCAAATTATAATAAAGTTAATGTATAGAACGAAGGTTTATCACTACATTCAAGAAACAAAAAAAAGCTATAATAACCAATTTTTTACAAACCCAGTTTTAAAATCTATTCAGATTGCTCTACTTTAAAAAGCATTATGTGAATTCAACAAACAAATAATGTAAATAATGTAATAATAGTATTTTTAAGTATTATTAAAAATTAATAATGTTGAAGTTTTATGTTATTGATTTATTAAATTGATGTTTTTCAAAAGTAAACTTGACCTCCCAAATTCTTTGTCTATATTTTCTGTATTATTATTAATGAAGTAAAAAGCATTCAAAAAATTAAGATTCTTGAAAACAGATGTAAAAAAAAAAAAATGTTATATTTCACACAAATATGTTTTTGTCCGTGCTTGGCCACTTTCTATGTGATATAATATAAGGAAAAAAAGTAAATCTTACAGTCGAATATTTTTAGAGAAATAGAAATCACTGATAGTTTTCAATGAAAATTATGATAATTTCTTAATTTTTATTTATTTTTAGAAATATTTGTAGACATATAAGTAGATAAGATTTTTAGAGAAGTAAATGATTTTTGTAGATATATCAGAGATAAACTTGCTTCACTATGGTGATATAAAGCCTCTAAAAATATCAAATTTTGAATGCATAAAACGTAGCCGTAGAATGCAAAATACTTCTTTAAAAAAAAAAAATTATCATTTGTATTTCATATCAAAACGTTAAGGATTATTGCATTTTAAAGCATCTTTGATTTTATTTCTACAAATCTTTTAATAATTCTTCATATAAATTAATTTTTAGAAGTTTTATTTTTTTTTAAAAACATATTCCATTTTTAGAAATTTTTTTTTAAATGGTAACAAAAAACTCTAAAATGTTTGATTTATAGCTTTAGTTTTATGCTTGTATCTTTCGTAGCGCACCAGATAAAAAAGCAATTTTCAGTGTTATAGATTTTAAGTTATAAAAGCTATATAGACACCCATACACCTTTTGCTATATGTACATAAAAATATATAAAAATTGCATATATTATTGAAATATTAATATATAGTATTAACATTATATTAAAACAATTTTTGTTGAAATATTTTAAAACATATTTTATTAAAATTTTTTTTGAAATATTTTGAAAAACCTATTTTATTACAATATTTTGCAACATATATTACTGAAATACTAATATTATAACTGAAATTTTTTTTCATTCATATTCATGCATGCAGTTTCTCAAATATTAATAAAAAGAACAAATAAAACTGCACAGAACTCAGTTATGTCTGATTTTCTTTGTGCCATTTGCATTATTATTTACTTCTATTCTATTTTTAATATTTTTAATGAACTAGAAAACTTTGAAGAACATTCGAAACAAATATATTGAAATATTTGTTTCGTTATTAATCTATGCTGGTTCGAAAGTTGAAAGCACAATTTATTCCAAAATAAATGGCAAAAACAAACTGAAAATCATTTTAAGTAAAACATTCTTTTCTCCTGCAGATACCAGATTCTTTCCCCTGCAGACCAAATATTTTCGCAAACTATTTTTAATTTTTAAATATTAATAAGTACAATACTGTTCTGTTCATAATTTCCGAACTGTTCTGTAATATCCGATCTTTACCATCTGTAATATTATTTTTCTTTTCTACAAATATTTTTAATGAAGCAGAAAAATCCAAGCAAAATCGAGTTTGAATACATGGGAACGTTCCAATTCATTATTTACCGTTCTGGTTTGTACCTGGCGCCCAAAATTAACAAAGCATTGTAGTTTATTCTGGTCCAAAAATAACATTAAAAATGGCGCTGTAGAAGGCAAAATACTTCTTTTCTAAAAATTCATCATATGTAGTTCATATCAAAACGTTAAGGATCATTTGCACTTTAACGCATCTTTGAGTTTATTTGTACTAATCTTTTACTAATTCTTCATATAAATTAACTTTAGAAGTTCGATTTTTAAAAACTTTATCAGATTTTTAGAAAAGTTTATTTAAATGGGAACATTTAACATTTAAACAACAAACATTTAATTATGGGAACTCAACTCAAAAATATTTAGTTTCATAAATTTAGTTGTGTTTGCATCTTTAATAACTCACCAGATAAAAAAAAAAAGCAATTTTCTTGTTTCCTTTTCTATATATTGTTCAGTGTTATAGATTTTTAAGTTATAAAACTATAGATACCCATAAATCTTTTTTGTTATGTTTATATAAAAATATTTTTAAAATTGCAAAAAATATATTATTGAAACAATTTTTTTCTTTCATATTCATGAGTTCAGTTTCTCTCAAATATTAATAGAAAAACAAATATAATTGAACAGAAATTCAGTTATGTTTTTCTCTCTAACCATTTGCATAATTATTTATTTCTATTCTATTTTTAAAAATTTTTAATGAACCAGAAAACTTTTGAAAAACATTCGAATCGAATATATTGAAAAGTTCTTTTCATTACTAAGTATACCGATTTGAAAGTTGCAAGCATTATTAACAAAGCATATAGGTTTATTCCAGAATAAATGATAGAAAACAAACTGAAAATCATTTTTAAGTAAAACGTTCTTTCTCCTGCAGATTCAGACCAAATAGTTTCGCAAAACTATTTATAATTTTTTAAATATTAATATAAAAAGTACACTACTGCTCTGTTCGTAATTTCCGATTCTTTCTTTACCATCTGTGGTATTATTTTTCCTTTTCTGCAACGAGTATTTTTAATGAAACAGAAAAATCCAAAGCACAATCGCGTTTGAATACATCGGAACGTTCAACTTAATTCATTATTTACCGCTCTGGTTTGTACCTGGCGCCCACAATTAACAAAGCATTGTAGTTTATTCGGTCCAATTAATCACATGGAGTGTTTGGCTGCCACGGGCGCAATTTCCCGCATCGGAAATCGATTATCCAACGAAACTGACCCTCCGTTCCTTTTTCTCGCATCGCGGGAGTGATTTGTTTTTGTTGGATGTCGCTCGAATGAAAGCCCTTTTCTTTGTTCGGCAAAGAGCAGTTTATTCTGACACCGATAGGATGACACGCGTTGATGAATGAGTTTTAAATTCGACCAAACACCCACAAAAATTAATTACGGTATTTTGTAGTAGATTTTTATTTTATTTTAACAATTGTTTTTTCAGTGTCTAGACCAGAATTATTTAACTTTTTAGCTTCCTTGATCCGCGTTTGAAGAAAACAAAGTTGTCTGGGCCTGCATTTGAAAGCCGCTGAAACGTATGTTAATTTATTGGTAATTTTAAGAGAGTATTTATTTTTCAAAGCAGTGTGCAGCAGCACAAGTCTTTGATGGAAGTTAAAAAAGAGTTGATTTTGTTTGCTAGTGGAAGCTTTTTCATTGGTTAATGAATCGGGTTTGAAATATCTTTTACATCTTCAAGAAACGATGCCACACAAATATGCGAATACGTATAATGATTTTCGAAGAAGCTATTTCAACGATATAATATCGTTGTTTATTTGACTTTTTTTCAGCTGACAATTGTGTTCGGTAAAATACGAATATAAATATATCTTCATCAATAGCATGATAGCCCAGAATGGGCCAAGGCTTTCCTTTGAAGATATTTCTATGCATTCCCTCTGTGACAATGCAGGTCCTCCAATTCTTTAGTAGAGCAAAATCTTCTTCATCTGCGTCTATCCATCGCAACTTGAGTCATCTTCTTCCTTTTTTTGTCCTTGTGGCTTTGCCAAAAATGAGCTTTTTTTTTACAGGGTTTAAATCATTCATTCTAAATACATGAGCAGCCCAATTTAATCTATTGATCTTAATAAATTTTATAATATTGAGTCTTTATAGTATTTATAATTTCTGCGTTGTACCGTCTTCTCCAACAATCACTTTCCCTAACACCTCCAAGAATAGCCCTTAAAATCTTCCGCTGAAATATACCCAAATGGACCTCATCAGATCTTGCCAAAGTCCAAGTTTCAGAGCCATACTAGACCAAAAATAGGTCTAATAAGGGTTTTATATAACAAGAATTAAATTTTTCTGCTTATGAATTGTGATTTTAATCCATTTGTTATAAAAAAAAGGCCTTATTGGCACACACAATTCTGTTTTTTATTTTGAGAATTAATTTTGATCCCAAATATTTAAAACTAAGTACAAATTCAAAAGTGTAAGTGCTCAAGGTAATAATATAAATATATATCAATACTAAAAAATGATATTGAATAATAATGAATATTTTGTTTTAAACATGTGCCTAAAGTTCATGCTTTGATAAAACCCCCTAAAACCTAAACGAACATTTCTGTTTTGATTTTATACTAGAGCTCTATACAGCAAGTTTATTGTGTCTTAAGACTCGATTTTGTGAAATACTGAGTATGATTCTTGAATTAAAATTTTGAGAATTTTCTTGAAAAGTGCTGTGAAAACATGCATTTATACAAAGTAAACTCAAAAGCCTTGCCTTGATTATAAAAAATGCAATGCGAAGACTATTATAATTAGACATAGTATGTTTATTTGGCTACATGTTATAGATTTTTTAATAAGATCACGAACTTGAATAGATTTCAACGTGTATCCTCTTGATAGCTCAGAGGATGTCAAGGTGGTTCTCGCCATGTTCTGTAACATGTTGTCTGTAACAATATGCCCAGCATCTTTTATCCTAGTCTTCAGTTCCTTCAACAAAAGAAAGTGGTGAGACAAAGACTGTCTTAATACAGTCCCTAAAAAAAAAAAGTGGAGTAATATCAGGAGGTCATGGTGATAGTTCTTGTAAGCACAAATCCATCCAAAAATTCTTTTTCCAATCCATTGTAAGTACTCCATTGTAACAAGTACTACATTGTATATTTTTTACAAGTACTGCATTGTAAGTTGGAAGTACAAAGTCGGTCAAGACAGTAAATACAAAGTATGTCTTTAATATAGCAAACAAAAAGAAAAAAAATCAAGAGAGTAATATCAGGGACGTCTTGGTGATGGTTCATCCTTCCAATCTATTTAAAAGTACTCCATTATACATTGTACAAGTACTCCATTGTACATTATACAAGTACCCTATTGTACATTGTAAATACTGTTATACGTTTCTTAATAAGATCGCGTATAGATTTTTTTGATAGATTTCAACGCGTATCCTCTTAATAACTCACATGATGTCAATACGGTTCTCGTCAGGCGTTCTTAACATGTTGTCTGTAACAATATGCCCAGCATCTTTTATCCTGTACTTCACTTCTTCAACAAAGAAAGTGGTGAGACAAAGGCTGTCTTTAATATAGTCCCGAGAAAAAAAGAGGAGTAATATCAGGTCGTGGTGTTGGTTTATCCCTTCCAATCCACTGATCCGGAAATTACTCGTCTAGAAACTCTCTCGAACTAAGGAAACTAGTGGGCAGGTGTTCCCTCTGCTGATAAATAAAACATGGTTGAAATTCTTATAATTGAGTGCAATAAACAGATCCAATACGCCTAAGTAAATACTAGCAGTGATGTGTTTTCCGTGAGGGGGAAAATGGTTCAAAAACTTTATTATGCATGAAGTCGCACCAAACATTAACTTTGGTGTTGTCTCTAACTAACGTGTGGATCATCTGAACACCAGATGCGGGTATTATGTTTATTTACCTTTTCGCAGAAAAGAAAGGTTGATTCATAAGAAAAACCTAATGTCTTTCGATATCAATATTCTTCTTCTGTTAAAATGGTCAATGATACCAAAATCCCATTATTACAATTAAGGTTTATTATTATAATCAAGGCAAAGACTTTGTGCTCACCTATATATATATATATACACTCAAGAGCCAAAACATTATGACCACCCCTACATTTTTAACAATGAACTCGCCTGGATGACGTGGAAGGCACGTGATCAGGTGGTATTTAACTGCTGCTGGAGAGTCTGAAGAATCATTCTTTCACTTACTTCTGTGTGTGATGGGAAAGGCTGTGGATCTAAGCGTGACTTTGATAGAGGGCAGATTGTAATGGCTCGAAGGCTCGGAACAAAGTATTTCGAAACTGCACGACTCGTGGGTTGTTCGCGATCTACAGTTGTTAGTACTTATGCAAAGTGGATGAAGGACGGTGAAACCAGCAGTAGACGACATGGTGTTGGACGTTCATACGCTATCAAAGAAAAAGGTCGTCGGAGACTATCTCGCATGATGAAGCAAAACCGGAGGGAGACAGTGGCTCAGCTGACAGCCCAATACAATGCAGAGTCAAGTAAAATAGTATCGGAGCCCACTGTTCAGCGGACACAGTTGATATCGGGCTACGCAGCAAACGTCCCACTCGTGTGCCTTTGCTGACCAAGCGTCATCGCCAACTGCGCCTGCGCTGTGCCGGGAACATCGTGACTGGCCCATGGATCAGTGGGGAGAGAGTTGCCTGGTCAGATGAATCATGGTGTGTCATTCATCACGCCGGTGGCCGTGTCAGGATACGCCGTCTTCCAGGCGAACAGTTGCTCCCCTCAATGTACAGTAGGTCATACACAGGCCGGTGGTGGCGGTGTTGTGCTTTTGGGGACGTTCTTTTGGGCGTCTCTGGGACCCGTGGTTGTGGTAGAGAAGACCATAAATGCTACAGGGTGTCTCGAACAGCATTGAACCAGTTGCACCCTTACATGGCCTCTGTTTTTCCAACTGGAAATGGAATGTTCCAACAGGACAGCGCCCTTGTCACAAGGCTAAAATTGTATTGGTGGGGTTCCAGGGACATGATGCTGAATTCAGTTAATGTCCTGGCCGCCTAATTCACCGGATCGCAATCCAATAGAACACATTTGGGATGTCCTGGGACTGCAGCTCAGAGTTCAAAGACCACCAATTCGCAATAGCTCGGATTTGCGTGACCGTTGCTTAAACATCTGGTACAATCTGTCTCCGGCCATCTACCAAGGACTTGTGACATCCATGCCAAGGCGGGTTGAAGCTGTGTTGTGCGTAAAAAGGTGGGCCAACTCGTTATTGACAAGTGGTCATACTGTTTTGGCTCTTGAGTGTATATATATCTTTATAGATATAATTCTTCTGTACATGTATTTGTCACTGAATTCCTCTTAAATGGCTGCACCGATTTTGATGAAATTGTTTGTGTGTGTGGATCCATGGATGATTTAGAGTAACAATTGGACCCAGTAGGTGGAGCTGTGTTTGTCACTAAACTTCTCCTAAACGGCTGGACCAACTTTCATGAATTTTTGTGTGTGTTTGATAAAAACTCGGAGAATGTTTTTTTATGCTATCCCCATGTTGTAAGTAGCCTCTAGATGTGCTGCAATATATTAACTCCTATACCGTTCAACCAATCGCTATGAAAATTGGTAATAATATGTATTCAGTATGGAAAATATGTTCGCGCTATCCACCTTATTGTTACTTGCCACCAGATGGCGCTCATTAGTACTGGTACTCTGAACTCATTAGTAAGAGTACATACCCGTGTGTACGTGTTCATTTAAACTATTTACTTGTGTAGCATGTCGTAAATGGTACAATACGGGACATCAATACAGTGGGATGGTAATAATGGTATAATAAGTACAGATGGTAATAATGGCGGGAATAATGGTATAATACGGGACAGCAAACAACTCTTCATGGCGAAATCTTTTTGAGCAAAGTTAATCTAGATAACAATCTTCCAATTTCTAATACAAAGAGAAAATCTAAAGTATGTTGGTACAATGGTTCTGTTCCTACATGCAATTAACTGCAAACAGTTGGTTTAAGTAGTAGTTGTAGCTGTAGGTCTTCTCTGGGTGTACATTACTAGAAACTGATGAGAGTTAAAAATTGATGAGTTAAAAAAGAGGCCACATTCAATCAACATGCCTGATAGTAGTAACTCTGGCCCGTTTCTGTTCATCAGTGTCTTGTATGGTAATTATTCAGATAAATTATATCGACTACATGGCTATCTCGAAATTTTTTATTGTACAGCTTCTACTTAAAGTGTAGATGCTTTAAAAACCTCTTTTCGTTTATGCTGTTCGAGGACGTTAAACGATAAGTTACTTTACTAATTTGCGTTTCATATTTTGATGCAGTGTTACTTTTTAAGCTTAGTGAATACTTTTATGAAAATATACTTATTTTGGATAAGAAATCACAATTGTTTTCCCCTTTAATTTCCATGAATCACCATATAAACCCCTTTGGGCTTCTGAACTAAGAAAACTTGGTTCGAGACTCAACAAAAGATGATTAATCGAAAACTTTCGTGTTTAAATTGGGGATGGGTCGATAAATTTATTCACAGGAAACTCCATTTCGTTGGGCTCGAAGAGAAAAGGAAAAGGGTGCACACACCCAGATATACCTTTGAGTTCGTTCTAAATTATCGTGCCACAATGTGCGTGTAGGGTAGCCAGCTGCCTCTGGTGCATTTAAATAATGCTAAATCTGTACTTATTTACAGTTAACAGATGAATAGTCTTATGCTGAACAAACTTATTTACCAACAGATATTGACAAATGCTGTTAATAACATTAAAGATCTACCTACCTGTCAAATAAATAAATGCAAGTTAATTTGATAATGTAAATTAAATGTAGATAGTAAAATTTTTTTAATGATCATTTATTTCATGGAAAACTTTTGATACACTACTGATAGTAGTGTATCAAATACCTGTATACAAAACTGTATCCATTTTTCACTTTAGTAACTGTATCTATATACAATACAGTATCCATTTTTTCTTTAAACAATAAGACATTAGAAAATCTAGAATATAAGGCAAAACAATTGCAAAAATAAATTTTCTTAGTAAATATCATACTGTTGAATGTCGTTGTTGACATAAATTTTCAAAGTACAAATTGCGTTCCCATTTTCTAATTAATTACTAATGCATAATTTTGAGTATGTATAATTATGAGTATGTATAATTTTTAAAATTAATTCGTATCTTCAGCCATTGCTGGAAAATAAGTATACTCATTCTCTAAGCATAGATTAGAAAAGCATAGAAGAGAAATTTTTATATATGATGTTTAAGTGAAAAAAAAAAGATTCTTCATGCCTTAATTTGATTATATTCTCAGTATTCTTGAAATTTGGAAAATAAAAAAATATGTAAAGTATAATAAGATTTAAAGTGCCATAGATTCTTTCAAATTTAATTAAATTTGAGCTCAAATAAAAGAAGTAATTAATTAACTGATGGAATGGAATTTGATAAAATAAAAAAGAATTTCGTTTAAAAACATCGCGAATTTCAACAAATGAATATTTAAACTCTCAATAAATTTTTAAGAGGAAGAAAAATAAATAATCCAATTTTTGTTTAATTTTTGTACTATTACTCATTTTATATAAACAAGAATTCCACGTGACAAAAAAAAATTACAAAAATAATAGAGATATAAAATAATTTCCATCTATGTGCTACTAATACTTTATTAATAAATTGAGAAGGAAAAAGACGTTTATAATTTCAAAGCAGTGCAGTTCTTTACATTTTTACACAAGTACAGAGTTTATCTCGTACAATTTTTTTTCTGGTCATCTAGAAAGATTTGTAGATTTCATTTCTTCACTTTATTGATCTATGCAGTACACAGCTTTTGGGTTCGAGTCCCAGCAGTGCCATGGATATTTGTAGCATTTCGGAATTCATTTTAAACTGTAGGTTCTGCTTTAATATGACTGCAGAGCGTTGGGCGTAAGAGCTTGGACGCCGTAGGCGTGCCACTGCCCTCATCACTCGTGGCAGTGCTTCAGTGTATTTTTACACTCCCACGGAAAGATGGGCGTAAGGCTTAGAACCCTACCCCATAAAATGTCCCGAAATCTCGAATCCCGTCTCAAAATCTGCCAGTAGGCAGACGCCCTTGCCCACCATGGGGCTGTTGCGCCAATGAAGAAGTTGTCTATGTAGTCTAGAGTTACAGCATTTACAAAATATTATTAAGATAAAATAAAATTAAATATTATCAAGATTGATATAAAATGAATACGGGCCTGAATGACCGAGTGGCTAGCGCTCTGGCGCTCGGTACCACAGGTTTCGGGTTCGAGTCCCGGCGGTGCCATGGATGTTTGCAGTGGTTCGGAATCTATTTTAAACCGTAGGCGCCTGTCTAAAATGACTTTAGAATATTACGTATAGGGCTGACAACCGTACCCAATAAAAAGATAATATTTCCTGTCTAGAAATCTGCCAGTAGGCAGACTGCCTTAGCCCACCATGTGGTTTTTTTCACCAATAACCCCATGGTGGGCTAAGGCAGGAAACAAAATAAATAAATAAGAAAAGAAACAAATAATAAGGAAAGAAACAAAATAAATAAAAAAATTAGGCATATAGTCAATAAACAATTATTCTCTAATCTAGACAGTGTCTAAAGATTTTGAATTATAAAAATTAGCAACGAATTTATAAAAATTTATCTCTTTAAACGTATGTTTGCTACTAAAAATAAGAAAAAAATTGGCATTATGAAATTATTAAAAATAAAATTTCATTGATTGGGCCTGTGGGCCGAGTGGCTAACTCTCTGGTGCTCGGTACCATAGGTTTCACGTTTGAATCAGGCGGTGCCATGGATGTTTGTAGTGGTTCGGAATCCACTTTAAAATATATGTCAGGGTCTAATAGGATCGTAGAGCGTTGTGGGGGTTGTGTTACTCGTGTCCGTAGTATATCGTTAAGCTACACGTGCCCCCTAAGTAGTGCTAAATGAGTAACAGCTGTGCAACCTTTGCTTATGGCATAAAGAGGAATATCTTTTTGTATTGCTAGCTGCATTGGAACAGAAACTTTTATTGAATTTTTAAAATATAAAGAATTTATAAAAATGTTAAGTAGGCAACATAATTTTTTTCAATAAAAAACTCTAGACTTTTAACATGTGAATATTTAATGATATAGAAAACTCATCAGAGGAGAGCGTTGCATTTGAAGATCTTTTCCCCAATAAAAGTAAGCATTAAAAAAGCGTTGGAATGAAATTAAACCCAAGTCGTGCAATTTAAACAACATTAATCGCATTGGATAAAAAAAAAAATCTTTGAAATAGAAAAAAATCTAGATTGAGAAACGAAAGGAAATTTGCTCTGTATCAGATTTCTCAAGCAAGGAGACAAATCGAATGAAGACAAAAAGGCAAAAAGGGGCGAAAAAGAAATGGATCTGATTCTACGACGTAATCTAGAGGCAAACACATTCCGTGAAAAGAATTACATTTCTAGAAAAAGTAGCTCTGAAAAAAAAAAAAAAAAAAAAAAAAAGAAAAGGATTTTATTGTATTTTCATTTGCAGAGTAACTAAGTTTGTCTTTACGGATTTCGGGATTAGGTTTTTCTGATTCGTTACGAAAGGTGGATTTGAGTTCGGTTTTCAAGATTAAATCTTAATCGTATTTGGAAAAAGTCGAAGAGTTATATTCCATCGTTTTTGTGTAGCTGTGCAATAGTTATCTATGGTACTATTTTATTTTATTTTTGTGTTCTTTGTATTACAGTTTATTTTCTACACCAACACTTGTTGCAGTAAAATTGCTAACTTGCACAGTAAAATTATCTTTATTAAATTCTAAAAAATGACAATAGATAAAAAGTGAAAAAAAAAAGAATTATTAGGAATTTTCGATTTAATTTGCCGTTTTACAGTCATTTTGTGCACACTTTGGGCTAATTAGACCGGGACCTACACTTTAAACTGGATTCTTAACCACTACCAAACTTCCGTGACACAGTTAGGACTCGAACCTGAAGCCTGCCGTACCAAAGTATTATCCAAATGGCCATCACGCCTCTGACAAGGAAAGAAGAGTATAGACGCCATCACAATTTCAATCGAATGTCCTCGTTTCAGAGATTAGTGATTGCAACACACTCCACCAGCGGATTCAATTTTGTGTCTCCTGCAAGTTTGCAGTACACGTTACCACTGAAAAGCAAGTTGGACAATATTTTGTTCCATGCAATATATAACTCTAATGCCTTTTAGAACTTGATTACATTTTAAAGTGGATTCTGTCCCACTAGCAAACATCCATGCCGCAGACAGGATATGAATCTGAAGCACCAAAGGCCAAATTTGTCAAATTCATTGTGAAATGTGGATTCTAGTTCGTGGTGTTCAGGATTAAATCTTAATTGTGTTTAGAAAAAGTCGAAGAGTTAAATTCCATCGTTTTTGTATAGTTGTGTAATTGTAAATTATGGTACTGTTTTAATGTATTTTTTGTGTTCTATGCGTTTCAATTTATTTTCCAAACCAAAACTAGTTTGCAGCGAAATTTCTAACTAGCTCAGTAAAATTGACTTTATTATATTTTTAAAAATGCTATTAGATAAAGAAGTGAAAAAAAAAATTATGAGGGAGTTTTTGGTTTGATTTTCCTCTCTAGGGTCATTTTGTGCACACTTTGGGCTAATTTGATCGAGACCTACAGTTTAACTGAGGGATTCTGAACCATTAACCAACATTCATGCTACTGTCACGATTCAAACCTGAAGGCTGTGGTACAGAAAGCCAGAGCGCTAGCCAATTGGTCACCAGGCAGCTAGGACGTTTTGGTAAAGAATAATTCCTTTATTTAGCCAATTTACAGTCCCTCGAAAAAGTATTGGAACACTTCATCTTCTTTTCGCCCATCACCCAGCTGTTCAAGACGTACATATGTATAGTGGCTGATGGCCGCATGGCTAGTTCTGTGGCGCTCGGTACCACAGGCTTCGGGTTCGTGTCCCAGCGGTACCATGGATGCTTGTAGTGGTTCGGAATCCACTTTTTACCTTTTTATGGAAGAAAATTGTCACTAATATAATAATAGTGCTTTTAACAATAGTAAAACTGATTGGAATACAATTTAGTATACATTTTGGGTGTTGAAATTCCACATTTTGGTGATAGGGCCTGATGGCTGGGTGACTAGCACCCAGTCGCTTAGTGCCACAGTTTTCGGGTTCGAGCCGTAGGTAAAATCGTAGGTCCCTGTCTAATAGGATCGTAGAGCGTTGTGGGAGTAGTGTTACTGGCGTCCGTAGCATATTTTGAAACTACACGTGCCCTCAGGGTAATGCTAAATGAGTAGCATCGTTTGTCGATGCAGCCCACACGTCATGCCTTCTTCAAGGCTAGTTTGTATTGGGCTGCTCAAAGGAAATGATCCATACGACCCACTCCTCGACGTAATTAAATAATGATAAAAAAAAAAACCCAATATCGCCAGTAAATAAGGAAAAAAGAAGAAAATAAATAAAAACTAAGCATCTAGTTCATAAGCAATTATCATCTAATCGAGGCAAGATTTGAAGGTGGATACACATTCCGTGAAAAGATCGTTTGAAGATTCTGAATTATAAAAATTAGTAACGAATTTAGAAATTTTTTTCTTTCTAATGCAGCTGACAAACACTTAGACAGTTTGGTCTTGGATGCCTTAAGGCAAGCGCTGCACAGACGTTTCTCATTTGCATTACCCAGGAGGTGCGTGTAGCTTGAGGATAAGCAACGGACGCGGAGTAACAATGACCCCGCAACTCTCTACGATCCTATTAGACCGGGACCTACGGCTTAAAGGGGATTCCGTAATACTGCAAACATCCATGGCACCGCCGGGACTCGAACCCGAAACCTGTGGTACCGTGCGCCAGAGCTCTAGCCACTCGGCCATTCAGGCCCCATTTATAAAAAATAGAAACAAAAAACAAACAGTAAGAAAAACAAAATTAGGGCGTTATTAAAATTAAAAATTTCATTAATTTTTAAAACTGTTTAAAATAAGATTTATTTTTTTCAATAAGAACTCATCTAGTCTTTTAACACGTGAATATTTAACGATATAGAAAACAAATTGGAGAAGAGCGTTACATTTGAAGATCTTTTCCCCAATAAAAGAAAATATAAAAAAGAGCTAGAATGAAATTAAACCCAAGTCGTGCAATTTAAACAACATTAATCGCATTGGATAAAAAAGATTATTCTGAAATAAAAAACAACTAAAGAGATAACCGAAAAAAATTTGCTCTGTATCAGATTTCTCGACCAAGGAGACAAATCGAATGAAGAAAAATGGCGAAAAAGAAATAGATCTGATTTTACGAAGTAATCCTAGAGGCAAACATATTCCGTGAAAAAGAATTACATTTCTAGAAACAGAAGTTCTGAAAAAAAAAAAGAAGATTTTATTGTATTTTCATTTGCAGAGTAACGAAGTTTGTCTTTGACGGATTTCTGGATTAGGTTTTCAGATTTGTTATGGAAGGTGGATTTGAGTTCTGGTTTTCAGGATTAAATCTGAATCGTATTTTAAAAAAGCCGAAGAGTTAAATTCCATCGTTTTGTATAGCTGTGTAATTGTAAATTATGGTATACTGTTTTACTGTATTTTGTGTTCATTATATTTCAATTTATTTTCCAAATAAACATAGATTTGGCCTGACTTCATCTTCATTATGCCCAATATGCAAAACGCAGGGAAACAATTGGACACATATTGCTCAATGCATAGAATATGTAGCAGCACGAAATAAACTTCAAAGCGCTTTTGGATATAGAGTTCTACCTTACTCATGGTTATTTAATATATCAGAGGAGGCTTATTATAAGACAACAGCGATACTTAAATTTCTACGAAAAGTCTCGTAACCTTATAAGCTGTGGGGTATCGCACATATTTTTCAGAGGTTACCCCGTAGCTTACAGGAGTCACTTTCTCTTCACTATTTTCCAAACCAACACTAGTTGCAGTAAAATTGCCAACTAGCGCTGTAATATTTTTATTATATTCTTAAAAAAGCTAATAGATAAAAAGTGAAATAAAAATTATTAGGAATTTTTGGTTTGATTTTAAAGTGCATTACTAACAAACATCTATGCTACACACAGTATATGAATTCGAAGCACCAAAAAGCCAAATCGCCGGCAATTGATCATCATGCCACAGACAGTGTTTGAAGAATCTGAATTATAAAATGAGAAACGAATTTATAAGAAATTATCTCACCAAAAATATTTTCATGCTAAAAAAAAAAAAAAATTACATCACAAAGTTATTGAAATAAAAAATTCATTGATTATTTTAAAACTGTTTAAAATATAATGAATTCATAAAAATGTTTAGAAAATAGAATTTTTATTTTTAGTAAAAACTCATCTAGTTTTTAACACGTGAATATTTAATGATATAGAAAACTTATCGAAGGACAGCGATGCATTTGAAGATCTTTTCCCCCAAAAATAAACACAAAAAAAGCATTGGAATGAAATTAAACCCAAGTCGTGCAATTTAAACAACATTAATCACTGGATAAGAAAAACTTCTCTGGAATGAAAAAAAAGAGCTGAAGAGAGAACCGAAAGAAAATTTGCTCTGTATCAGATTTCTCGAGCAAGGAGACAAATCGAATGAAGAAAAATGGCAAAAAAGAAATGGATCTGATTCTACGAAGTAATCCTAGAGGCAAACACATTCCGTAAAAAGAATTACATTTCTAGAAAAGAAGTTCTGAAAAAAAAAAGCAAGAA
Source organism: Caerostris extrusa (assembly GCA_021605095.1). Classification (NCBI taxonomy): domain Eukaryota; kingdom Metazoa; phylum Arthropoda; class Arachnida; order Araneae; family Araneidae; genus Caerostris; species Caerostris extrusa. The sequence goes on from BPLR01005908.1 coordinate 23,288, forward strand.
AAGGATTTTATTGTATTTTCATTTGCAGAGTAACGAAGTTTGTCTTTGACGGATTGCGGGATTAGGTGTTTCAGATTCGTTACGAAAGGTGAATCTGAGTTCGGGTTTTCAGAACGAATTTAAGAGTTTAATTCCATCGTTTTTGTATAGCTGTGTAATAGTAATTTATGGTATTGTTTTATTTTTATTTTGTGTTCCAATTTATTTTCGAACAAACACTAGTTGCAGTAAAATTTCCAACTAGCGCAGTAAAATTGACTTCATTATATTTTAAAAAATGCTAATAGATAAAAAATGAAAAAAAATATTAGAAATTTTTGGTTTGATTTGACGTTCTGTGGTCATTTGGGCTCACTTTGGGCTAATTAGACCGGGACACACATTTTAAGGCGGATTCCGACCCACTAACAAACATCATGCTGCAGCCACGATATGAATCTAAAGCACCAAAAGCCAGAGCGCTAGCCCATTGGCCATCACGCCGCAAATAGTGTTTGAAGAATCTGAATTATAAAAATTAGTTACGAATTTATAAAATTTATCTCATCAAAAATATTTTTTATGTTAAAAAAGAAAAAAAAAAAAAAAAAATGGCGTCGTGAAATTATTTTTTGTTCTAATGCAGCTGGCAAACACTTAGATACTTGTCTTCGATGCCTTAAGGCATGTGCTGCGCCGACGTTAGTCACTAGCACTACCCAGGAGATGCGTATAACTTGAAGATAAGCCCCGGATGCGGAGTAACGATACTTCTACAACGCTCCACGATCATGTTAGACCGAGACCTATGGTTTAAAGTGGATTTCGAACCACTACAAACATTCATGGCACCGCCGGACTGGTACCCGAAATCTGTAGTACCGAGCGCTAGCCACTCGACCTTTCATGCCCATCTCGCAGCTATTAAAACCATTTCGTTGATTATTTTAAAACTTTTTAAATTATAAAGAATTCATAAAAATGTTAAGTAGACAACAGATTTTTAAAAATAAAACCTCTTCTAGTCTTTTAACACGTAAATATTCAATGATATAAGAAAACTTATTGGATGTTTGGTTTGGTTTGCCGCTCTACTGTCATCTTGTGCACGCGAGGGCTACACAGACCGACTTATTGTTGGAGAACATTACATTCGAAGATCTTTTCCCCAATAAAAGTAAACATAAATTAGCTTTGAAATGAAATTAAACCCAAGTCGTGCAATTTAAACAGCATTAATCGCATTGGATAATAAAAAAGACCCCCTTGCAATGAAAAAGAGCTAGAGAAGGAAAGAAAATTTGATCTATATCAGATTTCTCGAGCAAGGAGACAAATCGAATGAAGACAAAAGGCAAAATGGTGAAAAGAAATGGATCTGATTCTAGAAGTAATCTTAGAGACAGACACATTCCGTGAAAAGAATTACATTTCTAGAAACAGAAGTTCTGGAAAAAAAAAAAGAAGAGGATTTTATTGTATTTTCATTTGCAGAGTAACGAAGTTTGGCTTTGACGGATTTCTGGATTAGGTTTTCAGATTCGTTACGAAATGTGGATTTGTCGGTTTTCAGGATTAAACCTTAATCGTATTTGGAAAAGTCGACGAGTTAAGTTACATCGTTTTTGTATAGATGTGTAATAGAAATTTATGGTACCGTTTTACTGTAATTTATGGTTCTTTTTGTAATTCATTGTATTTCAATTTATTTTCCAAACCAGCACTATTATATTTTTAAAAATGCTACCAGATATAAAAGTGAAACAAATTATTAGGAATTTTTTGGATAAAAATTATTCCTTTATTTAGCAAATTTGTCACTCAAAAAAGTATAGGGACACTTGGCATGTATAACATGTAAAACTACTTATTTATGGAATTATTAAATATAACGCGCTAGTAACTCGGCCATCAGTCCCATTACCATCTATACAAAACTAAAATAGATAAAAATAAAAAAAATCATTGAAAAAAAATACTTGTTATATATATAACATATAACATATAAAAATTATAAAATATGGTAATAAATATATGCAATTATATTAATATAATTAATAGTATATAGGAATATGGCAATATATTAAGTATTTAGAAATATGAAGAGAAAATATTAAAATTATATATTTAACACTATAAAATGAATAAAAATTCAACAATATCATCATTAAATAAGGAAAAAAAAAAAATAAATAAAAATTAGGCATCTAGTCAATAAGCGATTTTTCCAATTTGGGCAGTGTCTAAAGATTCTCAGTTATAAAAATTAGTTACCAATTTATAAAAATTTATCTCATCAAAATATGTTTCATGTTAAAAAGTAAGAAAAAAAAAAAGCATCATGAAATTATTAGAAATAAAATTCAATTGATGGGGCCTGATGGCCGAGTGGCTAATGCTCTCGGCGCTCGGTACCCCAGGTTTTGGTTGAAGTCCAGGTGGTACCATCCATGGATGTTTGTAGTGGTTCGGAATCCAATTTAAACTGTAGGTCCTGGTCTAATAGGATCGTAGAGTGTTGTAGGGGTAGTGTCACTAGAGTCCGTAGCATATCTTAAGCACAAGTGTCCTCTGAGTAGAGCTAAATGAGTAACAGCTGTGCAGGCATTTGCTTTAGGCATAATGATTAACTATCTCTTTATTGCCAGCAGCATTAAAACAAGAACAACAAATTTCATTGATTTTTAAAACTGTTTAAAATATAATGAATTCATAAAAACGTTAACTAGACAACAGAATTTTTTTTTCATAAAAACTCATCTAATCTTTAACACGAAAATATTTAATGATACAGAAAACTTATCGGAGGTTTGGTTTGTCGCTGTACGGTCATCTTGTGCACATGTTGCTAAACAGACTGAGCCCCTAGTTTAACGTGGATTCCGAACCACTACAAACATCCATGGCACTGGCGGACTCGAACCCGAAACCATCAAGAGAGCCAGAGTGTTACATCGGCCATTGCCCCCAAAGATTACATTTGAAGATATCTCCCCAATAAAAAGTAAAAAAAAAAAAAAAAAGCGTCGAAATGAAATTAAACCCAAGTCGTGCAATTTAAGCAACATTAATCGCATTGGAAAAAAAACTCATCTGGAATAAAAAAGAGCTAAAAAGAGAACCGAAAGAAAATTTGCTCTGTATCGGATTTCTGAAGCAAGGAGACAAATCGAATGAAGAGAAATGGCAAAAGGGGGCGAAAAAGAAATGGATCTGACTTTACGAAGCAATCTAGAGAAGCAAACACATTCCGTGGAAAAGAATTAGATTTCTAGAAACAGCAGTTCTGAAAAAAAAAAGAAGAAGATTTTATTGTATTTTTATTTGCAGAGTAACGAAGTTTGTTTTTAACGGATTTCTGGATTAGGTGTTTCAGATTCGTTACGAAAGGTGGATTTAGAGTTCGGGTTTTCAGGATTAAATCTTAATCGTATTTGGAAAAGTCGAAGAGTTAAGCTCCATCGTTTTTGTATAGCTGTGTAATAGTATAATATGGTACTTGTAGTTTTATTTTGTGTACTACTGTATTTTTATGTTCATTGTATTTCTACTTATTTTCTATTATATTCTTAAAAATGGTAGAAAAATAGATAAAAAAAGATAAATAATACAAAATGAAAAATAATTATTAGGAATTTTGGATAAGAATGATTCTTTTATTTAGCCAATTTACAGTCACTCAAGAAGTATTGTTGGACACTTATCAAGTAAAGCTATTTATAGAAATATTAATCATATTAAAAAAATAAATCAAGAAATGATTTAACATTTGATATAAAATGTATAATTTTATATCTCCTGCAAGTTTAAATATATATATAAAGGCTTCAGGTTCGAATTGTGGCAGTGGCATGGATGTTTATTAGTGGTTCGCAATCCACTTTTAGTTGTAATTATAAAAATTAGTTTCTAATTTATAAAAATTTATTTATTTTTCGAGTTTAGATTTTCAGGATTAAATCTTAATCGTGTTTAGAAAAGTCGAAGAGTTAAATTCCATCGTCGTTTTGTATAAGTTATGTAATGGTAAATTATGGTTGTTTTACTTTATTTCGTGTTCGTTGTATTTCAATTTATATTCCAAACCAACACTATTATATTCGTCATTCGGGCCTGAATGGCCGAGTGGCTATTGACTTTCTGGCGCTCGGTACCACAGGGTTCGAGTCCCGGCGGTGCCATGGTTGTTTGTAGTGGTTCGAATTCACTTTAAACTGTAGGTCTCGGTCTAATAGGATCGAAGAGCGTTGCGGGGCATTGTTACTCCGCATCCGTAGCTTATCTCCAAGTTCGCCCCCTGGGTAATGCAAAGGGATTCACGTCTGTGCAGCACTTGCCTTAAAGCATCCAAGACGCCCATGTCTGTGTTTGCCAGCTGCATTAGAGAGAAAAAAAATATTCGTCATTCGGTTGGCTTGCGAGTAGATACCTGGACATTGTGGAATTTTGAGATCGAACAGACAAATTTCCTTGCAAAAAGGGCTCAAAATTGCTCAATCAAGATGCTCATCGTTACCATACTGTTCTATAAAGCTGTGTATCAAACAGACTATGACAAACATGCAAACAGATATTAGCCCTACTTGCATTTTAGTAACTATAATATCAATTTACTCAAGTTGTTTTACCTGGCTGTGTTTGTTGCAATATCTGCTTTCAGAAACGAGGACACTCGATGCATCGATAATCACACTACGTGGGAGTTTTCTATATTTAATAGTGCTACCATTCAACACACAAACATGGAACAGTTACTCCTAAGAGTCTTTGGGTGAAAGACAATATCATCTTCTTATAAGCTATTCGTCATATACATATGCCCTAAGTCGCATAAAGCCCATCAATGTTCACCAGCAACAGAAATAAATAAGTAAAATCAAGAATTTCGTCACCATCTATATAAAACTAAAATCGATAAAAATAAAATTAAAAAAATTGAAAAATTAATATATCAGGATATAATAGTATATAGAAATGTAATAATATATGCTAGTAATGAGGTATGATAATTTATGATATTAAGTATATAGAGGTATGATAATATATTAAGTATATATAAATATGAAAACAAAACATTTAAAAAAAATATATATTTAATGCTATAAAATGAATGAAAATTAAAAATAAAATGTCATTAAATAAGGAAAAAAGAAACAAAAAATAAATAAAATCTAGTCAATAAGAAATTATCATCCAAGCATCGATACAGTGTCTGAAGAATCTGAATGATAAAAATTAGTTACTAATTTATAAAAATTTACCTCACCAAAAAAATATATTTCATGATAAAGTAAGAAAAATAGCATTATAAAATTATTAAAAAATGTCATGGATTATTTTAAAGATGTTTCAAATCTAATGAAAAGTTAAATAAACAACATAATTTTTCAATAAAAGCTCATGCAGTCTTTTAACACGTGAATATTTAACGATCTAGAAACATCTCATCGTAGGAGAGCGTTACATCCCAAGATCTTTTCCCCAATAAAAGCGAATATAAAAAGCGTTGGAATGAAATTAAACCCAAGTCGTGCAATTTAAACAACATTAAGCGCATTGGATTAAAAAAAAGACTCATCTGGAATAAAAAAGGCCTGAATGGCCGAGTGACTAGCGCTCTGGCTCTCGGTACCACAGGTTTCGGGTTTCGAGTTCGGCGGTGCCATGGATGTTTGTAGTGGTTCGGAATCCACTTTAAACCGTAGGTCCCGGTCTAACACGATCGTAGAGCGCGTTGTGAGAGTGACATTAAAAAAGTATGGAAAAAACTACTGTTCATATATAGTGATTAGGGGATTATAGTCTTTGTTGCTTCACATTCCCATATACCACTTCATTCATCATCATAAAAAAAAGAGCTAAAGAGAGAACTGAAGAAAATTTGCTCTGTATCAGATTTCTGAAGCCAGGAGACAAATCGAATGAAGAAAAATGGCAAAAAAAAATGGATTTGATTTCACGAAGTAATCCTAGAGGCAAACACATTCTGTGAAAAAGAATTAGGTTTCTAGAAGCAGGCTTCAGGAAAAAAGTAAAAAAAAGGATTTTATTGTATTTTCATTTGCAGAGTGACGAAGTTTGTCTTTGACGGATTTCTGGATTAGATTTTGAGATTTGTTATAGAAGGTGGATTTGAGTTCAGGTTTTCTGGATTAAATCTTAATCGTATTTGAAAAAAGTCGAAGAGTTAAGCCCCATCGTTTTTATGTAGCTGTGTAATAGTTATTTATTGTACTGTTTTACATGTATTTTGTGCCAATTGTTACATGTGTTCATTTCAATTTGTTTTCCAAACCAACACATTGTTGCAGTAAAATTGTCGGCTATCAGTAAAATTGACTTTTTATTATATTCTTAAAAATGCTAACAGATATAAAAGTGATGCAAAGTATTAAGAATTTTGGTTTGATTTTCTGCTCTACGATCATTTTGTGCAAACTTTGAGCTAATCAGACAGAATGCCTATATTTTAAACTGGATCCCGAACTACTAACAAACATTCATGTCGCCGTCAGTATTCGAACCTGATTTTTGTGGGGCCAGAGCGCTAGCCAATTGGAAATCAGGCCGCTAGAATTTTTGGAAAAAGAATGATTCCAGTAATTTATCCAATTTACCGTCACTCAAAAAAAGTCAAAGTCACATGGAAAAGAAAAGTAAAAGGTATTCAAAAAAGCATAGACACTTGGCATGTATAACATGTAAAGCTACGTATTTATAAATTATTGGGCTCACAACGCGCTAGTAACTCGGCCATCAGCCCCCCTTACCATCTATGCAAAATTAAAATTAAATAAAAATAAAATAAAATAATTGAATAAAAACTATATAAACTTAATAGTATAAAGAATATGGTAATATATTTAGAAATATGAAAACAAAAGATTTAAAAATCTATATATTTAACATTATAAAATGAATAAAAATTCAAAAGTTATCGTCATTATATATGAAAAAAAAGCAAAAATAAAATAAAAACTACGCTTCTAGTCAATAATTTTTATCATCTAAACTAGACAGTGGCTAAATATTCTGAATTATAAAAATTGGTAACGATTTTATAAAAATTTATCTCACCACAAATATATTTCATGTTAAAAGTAAGAAAAAAAATGGCACCATGAAATTATTAAAAATAAAATTTCATTGATGGGACCTGGATGGCCGACTGGCCAGCGCTCTGGCTCTCAGTACCAAAGATTTGTTAGTCCATGGACGGTGCCATGGATGTTTGTAGTGGTTCGAATGCACTTTAAAGCCGTAGGTCAATGGGATTAGTAAAGTTTTGTGGGGTAGGGCTACTCGCGTCCGTAGCTTATTTTCCAGCTACACGTGTCCCCAGTGTAGTGCTAAATGAGTAACAGCGGTGCAGCCTTTGCTGATGGCATAAAGATAAACTGTCTCTGTACTGCCAGCTGCATTAGAACCACAACAAATTTCATTGATTTTTAAAACTTTTGTAAAAATTAAAGAATTCATAAAAATGTTAAGTGGACAACAGAATTTTTAAAAAATAAACATAAATCTGGTCTTTTAACATGTGAAGAAAACTAATCGGACGAGAGCGTTACATTGGAATATCTTTTTCCCAATAAAAGTAAACATAAAAGCGTCGGAATGAAACTAACCCAAGTCATGCAATTTAAACAACATTAATCGCACTGGATAAAAACACTCCTCTAGAATAAAAAAAAAGAGATGAAGAGAGAACCGACAGAAAATTGCTCTGTATCAGATTTCTCGAGCAAGGAGACAAATCGAATGAAGAAAAATGGCGAAAAAGAAATGGATCTGATTTTGAAGTAATCCTAGAGGCAAACACATTCCGTGAAAAGAATTACATTTCTAGAAACAGAAGTTCTGAAAAAAAAAAAGAAGATTTTATTGTATTTTCATTTGCAGAGTGACGAAGTTTGTCTTTGACGGATTTCGGATTAGGTTTTTCAGATTCGTTACGAAAGGTGGATTCCAGTTCGGGTTTTCAGGATTAAATCTTAATCGTGCTTGGAAAAAGTCGAAGAGTTAAATTCCATCTTTTTTGTGTAGCTGTGTAATTGTGAATTATGATAGTGTTTTGTTGTATTTAGTGTTTTTTTATATTCCAATATATTTTCGAAATCAACACTGTAAAATTGCAACTATGATTGTAAAATTGACTTCATTACATTCTTAAAAATGCTAACAGATAAAAGAGGAAAAAATTATTATGAATTTTTTGTCTGATTTGCTACTCTATGGTCATTTTTTGCACACTTTGGGCTATAATTAGACCAGGGCCTACATTTTAAAGTGGATTCCGACCTACTAACAAACATCCATGCCCTCGCCAGGATATGAATCTAAAGCACCAAAGGCTAGAGAGCTAGCCAATTGGCAATCCGATCGCGGACAGCGTTTGAAGAATATGAATTATAAAAATTAGTTGAGAATTTAAAGAAATTAACTGACCAAAAAATATTTTTCATGTTAAAAGAAAGACAAAAAAAAAAAAAAAATGACATCGAAATGTTATTAAAAACTAAAAATTTCATTGATTATTATAAGTTGGTTAAAATATAATGTATTCATAAAAATGTTAAGTAGACAACAGAATTATTTTTCAAAATATCTCATGCAAGTAATGCACGTAAATTTTTTTTTCTTTCTAATGCAGTTGGTAAACACTTAGACAGTTGACTTGGATGCGTTAAGGCAAGCGCTGCACCAAAGATATTGACGTAACACTACCCAGAAGGTGTGTGTAGCTTGAAGATAAGCTTCGGACGCGGAGTAACAATATCCCGTAATGCTCTATGGTCATGTTAGACCGGGACTACGGTTTAAAGTGGATTCGAACCACTACAACATCCATGGAACCGCCGTACGTAAATATTTAATGATATAGAAAACTTATTGGAGGTTTGGTTTGTCGCTCTATGGTCATCTTGTGCACACGTGGGCTAAGCAGACCGACTTATTGGATGAGAGCGTTACATTTGAAGATATTTTCTGCAATAAAAAGTAAACATAAAAAAAAGCGTTCGAATGAAATTAAACCCAAGTCGTGCAATTTAGTCGTGCAATCATTAATCGCATTGGTTAAAAAAAAGACTCCTCTAGAATAAAAAAAAAAGAGCCAAAGTGAGAACCGAAAGAAAATTTAGTTTATCAGCTCTCTCAAGCAAGGAGACAAATCGAATGACAAAAAAAAAAATGGCCAAGGGGGGCGAAAAAGAAACGGATCTGATTTTACGAAGTAATCCTAGAGGCAAACACATTCCGTGAAAAAGAATTACATTTCTAGAAAAGAAACTCTGAAAAAAAGAAGATGATTTAATTGTATTTTCATTGGCAGAGTAACGACGTTTGTCTTTGACGGATTTCAGGATTAGGTTTTCAGATTCGTTACGAAAGGTGGATTCGAGTTCGATTTTTTAGGATTAAATCTTAATCGTATTTGGAAAAAGTCGAAGAGTTAAGTTGCGACGTTTTTGTATAGCTGGGTAATAGTAATTTATGGTACTGTTTTATTGTATTTTGCGTTCTTTGAATTTCAATCTATTTTCCAAACCGACACTATTTGCAGTAAAATTTCTAATTAGAGCAGTAAAATTGATTTCATTATTATGTTCTTAAAAATACTAATAAATAAAAAGTGATAAAAGTATTAGGAATTTTTTGGGTTGATTTGAAGCTCTACGTCATTTTGTGCACACTTTGGGCTAATTAGTCCGGGACCTACACTTGAAACTGGATTCCGAACGACTAACAAACATTCATGCCACCGCTAGGATTCGAAACTGAAGCCTATGGCACCAAAAAGCCAAAGCGCTAGCCAATTGTCCATCAGGCCGCTAGGAATCTTCGGATAAGAATGATTCTTTTATTTAGTGAATTTACAGTCACTCAAAAAGTGTTGGGACATGGCATGTATAACATGTAAAAACTACTTATTTATAGAATTATTAATCACAACGCGCAAGTAACTCAACCATCAGCCCTATTACCGTCTATACAAAATTAAAAACGATAAAAATAAAATAAAATTATTGAAAAAAAAAATAACATGTAAGTTTAATAGTATATAGGAATATGGTAATATATTAAGTATATAGAAATAAAAAAAACATTTAAAAAAAATATATATTTACCACTATAAAATAAATAAGAATTCAACATTACCGTCATTATATAAGGAAAAAAAAAATAAACAAAAACTATGCAAAACAAAGCTACTATAAAGCTATTATCATCTATTCTAGTCAGAGCCTAAAAATTCTGAATTATAAAAAGTAGTGGTGAATTTATAAAAATTTATCTCACGTTAGAAGTAAAAAAAAAATGTCATAATGAAATTATTAAAAATAAGATTTCATCGATGGGACCTGATGGCCAGTGTGGCTAGCGCTCTGGAGCTTCGGTACCACAAGTTTTAGGTTCGAATCCAGACGGTGTCATGGATGTTTGTAGTGGTTCGAATTCACTTTAAACCGTAGGTCTAATGTGATAGTAGAGGGTTGGAGGGCGTAGTGGTACTCGCCCGTCTGTAGCATATCTTCAAGCTACACGTGCCCCTGAGTAGTGCTAAATGAGTAACAGTGGTGCAGCCTTTGCTTAGGGTATAAAGATTAATTGTGTCTGTATTGCCAACTGCATTGGGACAAATTTCATTGATTAATTTAAAACTGTTTAAAATATAATGAATTCATAAAAAAATGTTAAGTAGACAAAACAATTTTTTAATAAAAGCTCATCTAGTCTTTTAACACGTGAATATTTAATGATAAAAAACTTATTGGAGGAGAGCGTTACATTGGAAGATTTTTCCCCAATAAAAGTAAACATAAAAACAGCGTTGGAATGAAATTAAACCCAAGTCGTGCAATTTAAACAACATTAATCGCATTGGATAAAAAAGTAATATAAAAATTCCTACAGTCAATACCTGCTTTTAAGTTGAAATTTTTTCTTCTTACATCTGGCGCCATCTATTATTAGATACAAAGCAACTTAAATCTAAAAAAATTGAAATTAATTAATTAAATTTAATTAATGAATTAATCTTTGAAAAACTGTATTCACATCCAGTGTCATCCACTATAAGTTTAAAAAATGTATTTGAACTTGGGTGGATGCATTTTGCATTTTTGAACGATTGAAAATTTGAACAAGATATATATAGGGAGAGTGTGAACTAATAGAAGGAATTGAATAAGATCGTTTGAGAAATATATTTACAACCTTAATTTAGACTCCTCTGGAATAAAAAAGAGCCAAAAGAGAACCGAAAGAAAATTTTCTCTGCATCAGGTTTCTCAAGCAAGGAGACAAATCAGTAAACAACAAAATTACAGACAAACAGTAAACTTACCAACCAGCACAGTAAAATTGATTTTATTATATTCTTAAAAATGCTAATAGATAAAAAGTAAAAAAAAAATAGTTAGGAATTTTTGGTTTGATTTCCCGATCTACGGTCATCTTGTGCACATTTTGAGCTATTTTTTAGACAGGGACCTACATTTTTAAAGTGGATTCCAAACCACTCACAAACATTTATGTTACCGCCAGGATTCGAATCTAAAGGCTGTGGCACCAAAAGGCCAGAGCGCTAGCCAATTGATCATCAGGCAGCGAGAAATTTTGGATAAGAATGATTTCTTTATTTAGCCACTCAAAAATGTATCGGGACATTTGACATGTATAACATGTAAAACTACGTATTTATAGAATTATTAATCACTACGCGTGAGTAACTCGGTCATCAGCGCCATTATATTCTATACAAACTAAAATCGATTAAAAATAAAATAAAATAATTGAAAAAAACATATAAGTTTGATAGTATATAGGAATATGGTAATATATTAAATTTATAGAAATATTGAAACAAAACATTTAAAAATATATATATTTAACACTATAAAATGAATAAAAATTCAACATTATCGTCATTATATAAGGAAAAAGAAACAAAATAAATAAAAACTAGTTTTCTAGTGAATAAGCATTTATTATCTAATCTAGATAGATCCTGAAGATTCGGAATTATAAAAATTGGTAACGAATTTATAAAAATTTATCTCACCAAAAATATGTTTCATGTTAAAAAGAAAAAAAACGGCATTATGAAATTATTAAAAATAAAATATCTTTTATGGGGTTGACGGCCGAGTGCCGAATCCCGGCAGTGCCATGGACGTTTGTAGTGGTTCGTAATCTACTTTAAACCGTAGGTCCCGTTCTAATAGGATCGCAGAGCGTTGTGGGGGTAATGTTACTCGCATCCGTAGCATATCTTCAAGCTACACGTGCCCCTTGGGTAGTGCTAAATGAGTAACAGCGGTGCAGCCCTTGCTTTTGGTATAAAGATTAACTGTCTCTGTATTTTCAGCTGCATTAGAACAAAAACAAATTTCATTGTTTTTAAAAATTTAATGAATTCATAAATATGTTAAGTAGACAACAGAATTATTTTTCAATAAAACCTCATGTAGTCTTTTAACACGTGAATATTTAATGATATAGAAAACTTATCGGATTAGAGCGTTGCATTGGAAGATCTTTTCCCAATAAGAGTAAACATAAAAAGCGTTGGAAATGAAATTAAACCCAAGTCGTGCAATTTAAACAACTTAACCACATCGGATATAAAAGATTATTCTGAAATAAAAAACAACTAAAATGAGAACCGAAAAAGAAAATGTGCTCTATATCAGATTTCTCGAGCAAGGAGACAAATCGAATGAAGAAAAATGGCTAAAAAGAAATGGATCTGATTTCACGAAGTAATCCTAGAGGCAAACAGATTCCGTGAAAGAATTACATTTCTAGAAACAGACTTTCTAAAGAGAGAGAGAAAAAAAAAGGATTTTATTGTATTTTCATTTGCAGAGTAACGACGGATTTCTGGATTAGGTTTTTCAGAATCGGTACGGAAGGTGGATTCCAGTTCGGGTTTTTCCGGATTAAATCTTAATCGTGTTTGGAAAAGTCAAAAAGTTAAGTTCCCTGGTTTTTGTATAGCTGTGTAATAGTAATTGATGGTATTACTGTATTTTGTGTTCATTGTATTTTAACTTATTTTCTATTAGATTCTTAAAAATGCTAGAAAAATAGATACAAAAAGATAAATAATATAAAGTAAAAAACAATTATTAGGAATTTTTGGATAAGAATGATTCTTTTATTTAGCTCATTTACTCAAAAAAAGAATAGGGACACTTGGTATATAAAACTATTTATAGAAATGTTAATCATAGTAAAAAAATTAATCAAGAAATTCTTTAACATTTGATATAAAATATATAAGAACATTTTACAGGCTTACATATAAACTCTTCAGGTTCGAGTCGTGGCGTGACATGGATGTTTGTGAGTGGTTTGGAATCCACATTTAACTGTAGATCCCTGTCTAATTAATCCAAAAAGTTTGCACAATATGACGATAGAGCGACAAACCAAAACAAATGCAATCGAGACAGTGCCTGAAGATTATAAACATTAGTTACTAATTTATAAAAAAAATTTATCTCACAAAAAATATTTTCATGTTAAAAATAAGGAAAAGAATTGGTATTATGTAGTTATTAAAAATAAAAGTTTCATTGAATTTTTACAATTGCTTAAAATATAATGAATTAATGAAAATGCTAAGTAGAATTTTTTTTTTTTTTTTTTTAAAATTTTTAATAAAAACTCATCTGGTCTTTCAACACGTGAATTTTAATAATAAAGAAAAAAACTTATCGGAGGAGAGCGTTACACTTAAAGATCTTTTCCCCAATAAAAGTAAGGGGACTGAATGGCCGAGTGGCTAGCACTATGGGGCTCAGTACCACAAGTTTCTGGTTCAGGTCCCGGTGGTGCCATGGATGTTTGTAGCGGTTAGGAATCCACTTTAAACTGTAGGTCCCGGTCTGATTAGCCTAAATTGTGCACAAGATGACGGTAAAGCGACAAACCAAACCAATAAAAGTTAACATAAAAAAGCGTCAGAATGAAATTAAACCCAAGTCGTGCAATCGCATTGGATAAAAAAGACTTCTCTGGAATAAAAAAAAGATCTAAGAGAAGTGAAGGAAAATGTGCTCTGTATCAGATTTCTCAAGCAAACAAGGGGACAAATCGAATGAAGAGAAATGGCAAAAAGGGTGGCGAAAAAGAAATGGATCTGATTGTGCAAGTAATCCTAGACATTCCGTAAAAAGAATTAGGTTGCTAGGAACCGAAGTTCTGAAAATGAAAAAAAAAAAAAGAAGGATTTTATAGTATTTTCTTTTTGTAGAGTAACGAAGTTTGTCTTTGACGGATTTCTGGATTAGGCTTTTCAGATTCGTTACGAAAGGTGGATTCGAGTTCGAGTTTTCGGGATTAAATCTTAATCGTGTTTGGAAAACATCGAACAGTTAAAAATCCCCATCGTTTTGTACGAGATGTGGCGTGGTAAATTATGATACTGTTTTACTGCATTTTGTGTTCGTTGTATTACAATTTATTTTCTAAACCAACACTAGTTGCAGTAAAATTGCCAACTGGCGCAGTATAATGAACTTTATTATATTCTCAGACATGCTAATAGTTTAAAAAGTGAAGAGAATTATTAGAAATTTTTGGTTTGATTTGGCGTTCTACACGGTCATTTTGTGCACATTTTGGGCTAATTAGGCAGGGACCTACACTTTAAACTGGATTTCGAACCACTAACAAACATTCATGCCACCACTAGGAGTCGAACCTGAAGTCTGTGGTACCATTGCCCCAGAAAGTTAGCTAATTGGTCATCAGGCAGCTAGGAATTTTTGGATAAGAATGATTCCTTTATTTAGCCAATTGACAGCTACTACAAAAAAAAGTTTGAGGACACTTGGTATGTATAACATTTTAAGCTATTTATAGAAATATTAATCGCATTAAAACAAAAAGAAAGTCAAGAAATGATATGAAATTTGATATAAAATATGCCAGGAAATTTTTTTACTAGTTTAAAGTTACAAGTGGATAAAAAGCACTTTTCAATATAATTTAAGAAATGCAAGCAGTTTCCAAAAAAAATATTGGGGGGGATTTTGAAATGAGAAATTTAAGAAATATATAGATCACTAATAAAATTTAATTTATTAACACTTGTTTTAGACTGCAATTTTAGACACTTAAACTATCAACAGAAAAGTTTGCGTATGGAGCAATTGTGAAATAAGATATTTCGGTTGATGTGCTAATAAACTGTTAATCTGCTAATACTATAAATCATTAGAAATAGTAAATCAGTTCATTGTATAGGGCAGGTTTTGAAGATTAAACGATCTACAGTTTTTAATATTATTCACAGGTTAAAAATAAAATAGCATTGAAGAAGAAGCGTCAGGCCATCCAATGACATTTAGTGAACGTGAAACAGTTAATGATGTGATTAATATGTAGAACAAGTTCATATTAATCCAAGAACTAAAGCAGTGAAATTTAAGCTGAAATGTAAAAGTAGGTTCGAAAATCGTTAAATCCAAACTCTCAGAAATGCTTCAAGAAAACATAAGTATCATGGCAGAGTACCTCTGAGAAAGCGGCCTGATGGCAACTTCCGGCTGAAGCTTTCCTGGCCTTTGGTTCCACAGACCAGCTCCGCATCCTGGCGATGGCGTGGATGTTTGTGAGGTGGTCCGGAACCCTCGGTCTATTTAGTCCTTGCGTCGAAAAGCTATACTGTGTTGCTAAAATGTACGTAATTCGTACGCTAACAGAATTTTGTGAAATGTCATTTTGTGGATAAAAGCAAATATAACATTTTCGGATCTGAGGAAAGCGGAAAGTTTGGCGCACACCAAATTCAGCGTTGCATATCACAATTTTGCGTCCTACTGTAGAAATATGTGGGGATCCCCAATTAATCTAGGGTTGCAAAGGGCAAGATCTGGTGTAAATTTATATATATATTTTTTTCTCTCTAATGCAGCTGGCAAACGCTGAACAGCTTGGTCTTGGATGCCTTAAGGCAAGCGCTGCACATACGTACTTTCTTTTGCATTACCCAGGGGGCGCGTGTCGCGAAGATAAGCCACAGACACGGGGGTAACAATGCCCCCGCAACACTCTACGACCCTATTAGGACCGTGAGAGGAGATTCCACGAATCCCTACAAACATCCAGGGTACCCCGCCGGGACTCAGCCGAAACCTGTGGCACCGAGCGACAGAGCACTAGCCCTCGGCCATTCAGGTCAGACTTTAGATATGGTACACTGAATAAATATATCTATCTTGACGTTGTCAAGCAAAAACTTGAGCGAAGTGTGAAAAAAATTTGGTAATTTCAAAGATATTTTAAATTGTTCCAGGATCGACTCAAAACATGCTGCTGATATTTACAAATTATGGGTCATCTATCTCTGTCTCGGCGAGATTAGGACCTCTGTCCAGAGTCCATACCTTAATCCTATTTAACAGGTGTATTGTATTTGCAGTAGCAACGACGACAACAAAAAAAGCAATAGACACAATTTTTCTTTCAAGCAGGAAATAAAAGAAAACATATGATCGAAGTGTGGGCCAAAATCAACGGATCATTTTGTTCAAATTGATCAAATCCACGCCTAATAGACTGCTAAGGTCATAAAATTCCAGGATTCCCCAACAAGATATTAACTATCAAGTCCATATTTTCTTTTTTTAGCTTAGTGAACAGTGTCCCAATATTTTTTTGAGCAAATTTTATTACGACTGGATTTCTTTTACATTAAATTGTAATCACATGATTGCATTAATATTTGGGTTACCTATGACAAATGTGATTTTACTTCTTTTGTTTTTATTTATATATTTAAGTTATATATTATGATAAAATCATGTGAACTTGTATTGTGTCTCAATAATTTTTTTGTGTGATTTATGTATTTTGGGTGAGGGTATTTTAAATCTCAAACCTCGAATTCTTTACCGATATTTTCGGAACTAAAAGTATTTATTTTCGCCAAACTAAAAGTATTTTTATTTTCTGTAAGTGGTTAACTCCGGATCATATATGCTAATTTTTGTTAAATAATAAAAGAAATCTTAGAAAAATACTTAAGAATCGATCGTCAAGGCTTGCTCAACGGGGGCCTGATGGCCGAGTGGCTAGCTCTCTGTCGCTCATTACCACAGGTCAGGTTCAAGTCCCGGCTGTACCATGGATGTTTGTAGTGGTTTGGAAACCATTTAAACCGTAGGACCGGTCTAACATGAGCGTTGTGGGGTATTGTTCCGCGTCGTAGCTTATCAACTTCAAGCTACACGCACCTCCTGGGTAGTGCTGATTGAGTGTTGCTGGGTGTGCTATGCTAGTGTAAACCTTCAATATTATAGGAGTATGTATTTATTCAGTATTATGTGAGCACCACATACACTCAATATGGACTGTGCAGCGCTTGCTTGCCTAAGGCATAAAAGACAACTGACTAAGTGGTTTGTCAGCTGCATTAGAACAAAAATTGCTCAACAATGTTTTTTTAAATATGAGGCCAATAGTCTGTTTTTATTTCAAGTATCTACATAAAAATATTTAAAAGCAATTCAAATGCACTTTCTAAATTGAAGTTTGTGCTGATCTTTCTTTGACGAACTAAGCTAATATTTGTAAGATTCCAAAACTGTGACTGCATTTTTTCAGAAATACAATTAAGTAATTGCTAAATTGAGTCTTCTTTTATATCCAACTAGAATTGCCAAACTCTAATCAACTGATAGAACCATAAACAGTCGCAAAAGCTTTTTAACTGAAACATTCCGGTGTAATTAATCGTGGGGATTGAGAACGAAAAAATAGACAAAAATTCGTCGGAGCACTTGGCAGGAAGCAAAAACTTAATTATAACTGACATCACCAGATTCTGACCAGTGACGCTAGTGGCAATAAAAGTAAAGACCAATTTGCTGTCTCAGTAGAAGAAGCCAGAAAGCTTTTCATAATTTAGGAAAGTCACTCGGCAGCTTTTTTTGGGGGCAAAAAGAATATTTTTGATTTCAT